>BMAW01086774.1:123234-180632 GCA_019974015.1 Nephila pilipes
TTTTTTTTTTTTTTTTTCACAAGAAATCTTTTTTGTTGCGAGTAAATAGCCGTAAACAGCTTTCTGAATCATCGACTCGTTGCTGTTTTTGTTCCATTGAAAGCAATCGTGGCACCCACTTGGAAAAAACCTTTTTCACTTCACTTCAAAAAACCTTTTTCCTGGTCCGATCGACTTAAATTTTGACACGTTTCAAGCAAAGGTTAGTACTCTAGAAAAACCTGGTTACTAGTTTACTACGAGTGCCATCTCTGGGTTAGTCTTTAGAGTTATTGATCGATGTGTTATATATATATATATATATATATATATATATAATGTTTTAATATCAATATAATAATGTTTTAATATCAATTAACTTTTTCATTGTTTTTTTTCAATACAGTAATTGTAAATTTTGTTCTTGAAAGTAAGTACTGATGTTAGAGAGAAAAGTATATAACAAATAAATCAGAAAAATTATTTGTCTGTTTGATTTTCAGGTTTTTCTTATAGCAAACGCACGCCATTTATAACACGATTCCAAAATTTTCAGGGTTTTTTGTTTATATGTGGAAGGAGCCGTAAACATATTCTTACCCAATATTTTTTTAATATTAATTTCTAGTGATATTTTTCGAACTCCCTCTCAATATTTTTAATATATTCTTGTGTTATAAAGTAGATGCAGCAAAGGTCACTTAATATTCTTACAATCAAAAAATATGCGTAGTTTAATTCCTTACCTGCCGAGAAAAACGTACGAGATTTTCTACCTAGTACCATTGTTTTTCTCACAAGCGTGCGGAATTATTCGGTGTATTGGGGAGAAAAAAGAAGAGGTACACCCCCTCTCATCTCTAAAATAAGTGAATCCTTCGCAAACACTGTCAAGGACTTCTTATTGCATTTCGAGACTGCGGGAGTAGTTTTACTGGTAGCAGCGCAAAGCAAAGCATCATACTTCGGAAAGGCGTATATAGTTATAGGCTCGCGGCATTAACACATCTGCTTAGCGAAGCGTATTTATACGTCTGCAGTAATTAAGAGGTCAATGGGTTGATTATTTTTTTAAATCGGTTGAAAAATAATAGAGTTGCATTAGTTTTTGTTCCAGACTAAATCTATTATGATTATTATTAAGGAAGATTTTAGGATATCTGAGAGAAAGTGTGTGAAGGCCATAGTGAAGATATGGAATGACTTAAAAGCACAATATTTGGTGCTCAAAAATTATGAGTAATGATGGTGTGCAACTCGAAATGAAATTTTCAAATTTGGCAATAAATATTTTTAGGTAACGTTTACATTCAAAACACTATTTTGGGACAAGATGTCGATTCTTCGTTTTTGATATATCATATTACAATTTAATCTTTTATCTTCAAAAGTATGTTTTATTTTTTTAAAACGTTTTTCTGAATTTCACTTGGTGTGTGTGTGTGTGTGTGTCATCAAATTTTCGATCGTTAATTTAACCAACTTCCCATCAAGCTAGAGCTCTTAAACTTGGGTAATCGTTCTTACTCGTTTAACAATGTAATATATATACATTTGTGTCAAGTTTTAACTAATACATTCTTTAATATTGCAGTTTATCCCAACCACTTGACGCGATTTCAAAAATTGGCACCAAACTTGGCGATTTTTTTTGTTTGGCTGAACGTTAAGTCCGTAAAACGGACCAGGGTAGCCACATTTGGCAAAATACTGCCAAATAATTCTTGTCGCCAAGAGTGATTGGGTTAAACTGCATTCCAACTATTTAATTTACCGCATGAATTAATTAATTTTAGTTACTTTTAACGTTTTTATGTATTTCACTTGGTGTGTGTTTCTGTGTGTGTGTGTGTATCAATGTGTCATCAAATTTTCTATCGTTAAATTAACCAACTTCCCATCAAGCTAGAGCTCTGAAATTTCGGGAACCGTTCTTACTTACCTGACAATGCAATATTTAGATATTTGCGACCAGTTTTAACTAATATTTCAATAATTTTTCTTAATAAACTTTGCCACTATATAAAAATGTTGTTTTTAAAAACGTTGGTTTTTATCTCGAATTATTTAATCTTATTTAAAAGCCAAGCAACAGCTGTTTTAATGTTGCTTGACCGTGAATTTCTCTGACCGGAAAAGCTCTAAAAACGACGTTTTTCATTACTGCAAACCTCAATATCTCAAACTGTTATGCATTAAGGAACCTAAATTTTTTTTTATATATTTTTTTCAAATATATACACATGGAATAGACTTTTCTTGAGGTTTTATACTCTGAGCAGATTTTTAATATTGCAATAAAATGAAATTTACAATGATTTTAAATAAAATTTCAGTGTTTTGAACTCGAACTTTTATGTTTCCTTACATAAGATTTACATTATTAAAATTCTAGTCTATTCTTTAGGTACGGTTATATTTTGAATTATTCAATTTACATAATACCAGTGTATTTATCTTCTTTTGAGTTATCGTGTTTTGCGGAAAATATTGATTTTTGTTTATATTTGTATTAATACCCTTCTGATTGTAAAAATGTAACAAAACTTTTCCTGGGTGTTCTTTTTTGAAGCCACATAAGAGTCTCAAAATTTGCATTTGTAGGCAAACTTTGTGTTATTTCAAAAAGTTTTCGTCGAAGATATACTGTTACCTTTCATCATACAGCATCTTTACTTTCTCCTTTTACACGATGTTTCATTCTTTCTCAAAAGAAATCACTAAAATTTTCCCATCATATAGGGATCTTATCTCCCTTGATATTTTTATTCATTTGCGTGATTATCTCGTTGGATTATTTCTCCCTCTTCATCATTTACAGCTAATAGGGTTTCGAGGGAAAAGTCCAATTTGGGAAAGCTGGAATTGCGTTTTCAGTAATATCTGCATCCTAGCATCTAGTAAAACTGTATAGGAGTTCGTTTACTAATTCCCAACAGCTTTCGGCTTAGATATTTCCCAGAAAACCATGAAAAACGGAAGCAAATACAGACTAGGCAGCCATCTCTAAAGTATTTAATATTCTCTTGTAATTCTCATCTTATCTGAGAGTCAAAGAATATTCTCTGTATTAGTTTAGCATCGTTCACATAGAGCGAAATGATGCTTGATATATGGATAAACTGTGTCACTGTGTCAGTAGACATCGCGAAATTTTTTAATGGAACCAAATTTATATGTAAAGGATGAAAAAAAAAATTCGGCTTTCATCCTAATAAGACATATTTAATATTCGTTTCTCCCAGCATATAATTCTTTCAGGAGTACCTATATGAAGTATAGAAATTGCTACTTCACACAGGTACATGGATCTAAACACTGTGAGTACTAAATCTGTATTCTTAATTTTCAAACCCATCTATCAATTATGAAGAATTTTTTTTTATTTCAGATTATATTATTGTCCTTTCTCTTATGTCAATTAATTGTTCTTGAGCCGTAATTAGAAGCTGATTTATATTTACATCTTCAGCAAAATGATTCATGATCCACTTAAATCCTGTCATTATATTAAGATCTGCAATTCGATTACAAAATTCAGCCTCTATTTTTTTTAAACTTGTAACTACATATCCTTTAATTTCTTCTGCATTTACTTCAAGTGAATGGGCATAAAGTATTTTGAAGAGAGATATACCCCCAAAAATTTTCATTGTATCTCACATTAGAGAACTTTGGAATTTCCTTTGTCTATGGAACATCAATAGTTATTAAAACTACTCTGAAGTCTGGAGTACCATGTTTATTTAATGTCCTGACAATTGTCAGTTGTAGTTGTAATGTATTTTCTGTACTACGATGGTCGTTTACTATTGCCTTAGAAATTCGAAGAGATGGTGTTCAAAAATGATTTTATTAAGCATTATGTCTCATTGGACAGCTATCTATGTCTCAGTTACTCGTATTCGTCATGATGACGCCTTTCGCAACACAAAAATTCCTCGTTTAAATTTTCCCAGCCAATGAGATCCTCGTATTTTTTTGGAGGGAAGGATTCACCGGAAGCAACCCAAAGCCTTGATATTTGCTTGATTTTCGTTGCATAATGATGAATCCAGGTCTCACAGATGATGACACGTCGACCCACAAATCATGTCCCTATTAAACTAACAGGGAAAACGATTTTTAACCAAAAAACTATTTATACATTTATTTAGAATTATTAAGGTATCATTTTTAGACACAAAAGAAATCTAAGCAATAATAATAATTTGAAAAACTCTATATCACAAAATAAACACAAGCAGTCTCAGATCTATTGTTTCCACAAACCCTTAAAGCATCAAAAATTAAAATACTTGTATTTTGTACTTAATGCAATTGGTGTGTGTACAAGAATTCTTTTAAACATAATTTCAAATCTTTTAAAATGCACATCAAATGGTTTTAAAGGTTATAAATTATCGTTATAGATTACGTTTTAATGTATGCTACTCAAAGAGTTTTAAATCAGATACGATATGTTTATTAACATAATACTAATGAATACTGTTTTAAATTGCACTTTAGTAGAGTCGCTCTTCGACCATTAGATATTCCAAATCACTTATCACAGTCATTAAATACAAATAGAAAATTATAATGAAATGGTAACATAATAGTTTGAAGAGATATTATCATTGATGATGCGTTATAAATTTGAATAAAAGTCTTTGGACCTCGACTTGCTCTTACTGAAGCATTCTATGTGGATGTCCATTTATTTTGGAATGATGTGAATCGTTTATTCAGACTAAATTGAATCGAATCGAATGAATGAAATCAAAGCACTTATCTTTGATCTCAAGTTATAGAGCTTTATCGTGCCATCCAGAGCAGGTAGGTGACTGTCATGTGTCATTTGAACTAACAATTCTACACATTAAATTTCCATCGCTTTGAAGTATCTGGAAAATGATGTAGGAATAGTTTGATTAAATATTTGCTTACTGGATTATTAATTCATAATTCTATATTGCAAATAAAGACTATTCATGCTAGACTTTTAATCAGTTAAAAAGTTTTCAAAGTCTAGGAGTTTTCTAATAGATTACTGCAATAAATTGTTCTCCCTAGTTTAATTCCATATTTTAGCATTAAATGAAACTGGAGGATATTTGTTTTTACATCCAGGTTTGAACTTATGAATGTCTGATATTATTAACTCCTACATTTATTGTCGTCAAATCTTTTAATTTTTACCTACTGAAAGTTTTGCGATTTCCTTTACACCGTGTATTTCATTTCAATTAAAGTGGGCTTAAATTTTGTGAAATTTTAAATAGTAATCGTCTAATTATATCTTTTTCAGTGTTAGCTGGCAAGCATCTTATTTCACGTGATATTTTTTTATCTTGTTTATAGATAATCTCATTTCAACTTTCGATTTTAAAATTCGCTTAAATTCAAGCTTATGTATGACGACATCAAAATAAATTGCTATACTAAGACAGTAAATTTTATTCCAGTCACATGAAAAAAATAATTTAGATTATTATTTCACTTATAGGGCTCTAACTGACTAACAAAATTAGATACTAGCACTTTATCAAGTTGAAAATTAGAACTAATGTAAATAATAGCAAATATATTAGATAGATATAGCAAATTAATATAAATAAATACAGCCAAATAAATTGTTCAGTATTAAAACGTAGAATTAAAAAAAAAATTATAAGTTTTAGTATAGAATTAAATTTTCATAAGAATGTAATTTAATTAAAATTATAAATCTAATCTAATTAAAATTATAAATATTTAAAAAATTTAATTAGTTGCTCTTTTAAAACTTATGATATTTATTACAACATTGACAGCTTTTTTTAGAGTTAATGTGCTTATTTAAAATAATAATGAACAAAGTTTGCTTAATCAAAATAGCCTGTATTGAATACGATTCAAATATGTACTGTTTAATTATTTATGAATGTCATAGAATCTCAAACCCGTATAACGAAAATTTGCATAGTTTTATTCATTTACAAAACTAAGAATATTATCATTAAAATAAACCGAAAGATTGTCATAGCTGTACGAAAAATAAAATAATTAAGCATTGAAAACATTATCATTCAACGAATATAAAGCTAAATAGTCTGATAAAATACGAGGGATGGTCAAAATTAAGAATACTGAACCTCATACTCATAAATGGATGGTTTGATTTCGGTTTGGTCTTATTAAAGTCGCACTTATAAGGAACACGAGTAAACTGGCGACGGACCTCGCAATTTTGAACTTCAGTCAAGGGATGAGGATATCATCTGAGATGTCAGTCTCCTCTCCTAACTTCCACACCATGACAACGAGAGGACTTTGGGCCTCGACAAAGTTCACGTGCATCAGCCCTAGCTACAAGGTGGGACTTTAGTGCCAACAAGGCTAGAACCTCCGACTCGATGAAAACCGCCATCCACGAGTCCATACCCCCAAAGGGAATTTTTCAACATAATTGAGTTCAAGGTCATACTCTTAGGAATAGAATGCGCGCTGGTTAGTTTGAGCTAATTCAAAACTCTTGATGTAGCGTGGTGTTGAAATGAACATTTCGATTCCGAACTCCTCAGCTGCGAATTGAGTAGCGTAATATGGTTTCTTCTCCCGAAGGGAAACTTTACTTTCCAAATTTTTAACCCTTTGAAGACTATGCACGTATAAACCCATCTGCTCAAGGTCCACCAAAAAAGCAACCAAACGTATAATTTCGTATGGCCATGAACTCACCTAATAGGGACCAAACGTATTTTCTCTTCTTCATGCGAAGCTTTAAAGATTGCTTTGAACTTATTTTGCCAAATTCATTTCTACCCCTTCAAAGGCTTAACATTTTGATAGATAACTGGGAAAGGTTGATATGACACAATGAACGTTGACAAGAAATTTCATGGGATAGAAATTAGGGAACCACACTCCTTCACACAAGACTTTCCCAAGACATCGCAACAACTGTGATCGAGCCATCGCCCAGTTTCCACTTACAAATTCACCAAACTCAGGAATAAAAAAAGTTTTCCATGAATGTATTGTCAAACACCCGAGTCTTAAGAGGGGGAAAGAATAGAAAACTTCACTTTTCGAAGATGATTGTAAAGAACAGTGCCTAGCGACTGATAACTTAGCTATGCTTAAGCAGATTGTTTAGGTATAACATTACACAAAAAAGTGAAACGCTTGGAGTGTTAATGAAATAAAAACTGTTAATGGAGTGTGGTGGGGTCTTAAACCATGTTAATGTGCACAAGGGGTGACGTGAGTGTAAAGCATGGAAAAAAAGCACAGCAATGAAAATTAAAACTGTTTCTTTGGACAACCTATTTCTTTCGGGACACTAAGAAAGATTCTCTCCACTGAAAATTTGCCCCCGGGGAAACAAGTAATATCGAGCGCTTCTAACAAACTCTTTTAAAATTTAGGAAGGACGATGTAGAACAATTATGGGGAATGTGAAAGAAGAGAGTGTTTGTCGAGACAGCGCACGTCCCCACAAAAGCTACATCGCAGAGCAACTCTTAAACTCGTACGGTTAGGATATCATCAATCATCCCTCTCGTAACCTTGATTTGGCACCGTTCATTTTCCCCATCTTTAAAATTGTTTTTGAGTAGAAAAATGTTTTCGATCGCCGATGAGGTTCAGAATGTCATCAAACAAAAGACCAAATAGGTGGTGGAGATTTTTTTTTAATTTTTTATTGAGCCTTTTTCGATAAGTGTATTGTGAAAGAAGGTGGATGGGTTTAAAAATGTTGAATGATGTACTCACATGAACTTGTAAATTTTTTAAACATGAAATTAACTTATCGATCCTGAAAAAATTGAGTAATTTTTCTTTTTGGTCAATCTTTCAAATATTATCATACATACCTATCTAGGAATATTGTACAGTCAAATAGTGTTATAAAGAAAACTAAGATAATAAAATGCATCAAAACGTTCTTCCTTTTTATTTTGTTCTGAAACATAGAGTGTGAGTTTTACTAATTTCACGGATTTATTACTTATTTATTATTCCATGGACCTAAAACTGAGGTTTTCGCTTAGGATTCTGGTGCATTTTCCTCAAAAAGTATTTTATCAGGTGTGCTCATAATTTCAGCTTTATAAAATGAGGCTACCTCTGTATATTGAATGTAGTTTAATAGTTTACTAATAAGTACGTCGAAAATTATGTATTGCACAGCATTTGTGTAACAATTAAAGGACATTTCCATCATAAAGAATAAAAAAAATTTCAATTTAACTAAATTCAAATTCCTGAATTTTAATTATTGTCAGTATACACAATATTACGTTTATAAGTACTCTGTTATTTTTTAAAAATTTCAATTCAGAGAATTTTATACAAAATGTACCTAAAGTAAGTATACGGTTTGAAATGTAAATACAGTTATTAAATATTATTGGTTCATGCATTGTTATTCATGTATGTAAATGTGTATTTATTTACATAAGCAAATATAAGCATACAAATACTTTAATTTACAGATATTCCATTCTACAAAATTTAATAGAAACGGTATATTACATAAACTTTGCATGAAATATGATCATTTGCCTTGTCGTAAAGTCTTAGCTACCTTACAAGAAAATTATAATTTTATATCAAATTAGTTTTTTTAAAACAGAGTGGAATATTTTTTTTATGCTTTCCCATCTTACAAATAATAATCTTTTAAATAAATGCAAATATTCAAGCATAATCGATTGAAATTATTGCTGAATATCATACGACATAATTTCCATATTTTCCCGTCCCACTAATAATTAATTAAACACACAAATAATTCTGGATATTACAATACGTTTTCAAAAATTCTGCTGTAATCTAAAACCTATTTTTCTCTTTATCTTTATAAAAGGCTTACATTTCTATTAACCACCTACACATAATCTCAAAAACCTATCTTTCACCAATCCGTAATTGATTTTATTATAATTTGTTTATTTTTCAAAAATTAAATTGTTTATTGTAAACGTATTATTATTGGTAATTGTAAGTATTTATAAGTAGTAAAACAGTATAACGAATTATGTTAATAATCAAGATAAATATATTATAGTATATTATAAAACATAGATTAGATTAAAAAAGAAAACATTTTTTTCACTTCTATAACATACATCTGAATTTGAATATTTAGCAAATCTTATTACCATATTGATTCAGAAGTAAAAAGGACACAAGCTGATTTCGACAATCAGGTGTTACTTATTATTTTTCAATAAGAATAAAAAGTAACTTCTTTCAATTTTGAGGAAAAAAGTAAAGAAAATTACCTCACTTACTTTATAAGCCAACACGCTTTGTAAAATAGACTTTGAAACAAAAGAAACATTTAAGTCATGCGTGTGGCAATAAAAGAAATTTCCATTTAGTGTTTCGTGAATTTATTCATATTGAAGATAGATGCACTAACAACTATTTCTAAAACAAAAATCTGAATTTACTTTGGAATATATATATGCAGAGAGAGAGGGGTGAGTTAATATATTCAAAACTATTAAGATTAATTCCAAAGTAATTCCAAATAATGGTTTATAAAAAAAATTGTCTGCTGTTATTCAAAACTATTACATTTCACAAAAGCACTAAAACATGAATATGTCTTGAACTTATACACATGAAATATACAGAATATAGAAGCATTTACAATTATTGTTGGTGCTAGAATCTATTTTTACGGTTTTGAATTTTGAAGTTTTACAAACAAACGAAAATTTATTGTTAATGCATTGAAAGCCATCTAGAATAATTCCAAGTTTTAATTTATAAAAAAATGTCGGCTTATATTCAAAACAATTATTTTTCGTAAAAGCATTAAAAAATATGCTGTCGAATTGAATAAATAATAAAGTGTGTATTCATTATTAATTACGCACATATCAAATGCTTGAATTTCTGCTTTAATTATTACAATACTCACATTCAATATTTATTGCCCTTTTTTCAATTCTTCTGAATATTTGCTTCGGAACTTAATATCTGTATATCATAATTCACCTCGAAATTCCTTTCAACATATTCAGATATTAACTTGCGAATCATGCATCTAAACTGCAACGTAATATCTCAAAGGAACATCCTTCATCTAAATATATTTTTCGTTTCGTATATCAAACAGACATCTCAGTTTCACGGATGAAGACACTGCAACAAGTTAACTGAAAAGAGCTTATGAAATTACCTGTCTTTCAGACAGTGAGACTAGCCTTTCGGAAAGTAACGCGAGTTTGTTTACCGGTAACGCTAGTCGTAATGATACCCAAAAGGGGACAAAATAATAAAAAAGACAGAAGCGAAGTGAAAAGGGAGAAAAGTATGCTCCAAAAGAGCACAATCCGGTTGCAAAAACCAAAAGTTATTAGGCAAGTTCCCCTCTCACAATCATGCGATATTGTTACGGTAACCATGGTAACAACGCTTCCTGAAAAAGAGTGTCACATAACTAAATTGGGCTCCCTATTTGCTGCTCTTTTTCTTTTTTTATTCCAAAAGGAAACCGTTAAGGAGAGCTCACTAGATTTGTTGTAACGGATCACGTGACGTAACATAGATCGTAAGGATTTTAATGTACGGTGCATGGGGAGTATTTATTTTTACCGATGCAGTATAGAATTCGAGGGAATCTTATATATTTGAGAAATATAATCAGACATTTTCTGAAATATTTCATTACATATAAGATCTTTTAAAATGGAATGTGCATTGCTTTCAAATATATGAGATTTGCATCGAATTCTACATAAACGAATGAAACAAAAAATTGAAATTGGCTTTTCTAATTTAATTTTATCATATGCTACCTTTTTCTTCTGTTAAGTTTTTGAAAAGTATAATTATTCAAAATGAATATAAATTAGCTACACTCCAGTCACCACAAGACTACCATAAAGAAAAAAAAATTACTTCTTCAAATTCCTGATGCATTTATACTTTCACAATAAAAGGAATTCTTAAGTACAAAACGTTGCAAATGTTAACAATGAAAAGAATAAACACAAACGATAAATCTATTATTAAAATAAGGGCAAACGACAAATTATTAAAGCAGACAATAATATTCTGTTCAGATAATAAAAAAAAAGTAGACGATTAAATATTAAATCAATTATATCTAAGCAATTAATATATATCTTGAACAAAATGAATGTAATTATTATAAGCTTAGTGTACTATAATATCAATTATTTTATATCTTTTATTTTGCATACATGTATCCTAACACTGTGTGTTCCTGACGCCATTTTCTCGAAACGACATGCTAGCACATGTTAATAATTTTAAAATGTGTTTCAAATGAAATTAAATATATTCGGAACAATTTTTTATCTAATGAACAATTTTTTATCTAATCTTCAACACTGGTATATCAAGGCTATTAATTCGCTTCAATTGCTATGTGTTACCCAATATTTAATACAATTAGTTTTCAGTAATGGTGGTGGATCTATTGAAAATGTACGCCACACAGAAAAATTTGGAAACACACAGAAACAAATTAGTGGTATATGCATTTTATGGAGTTTGCTATTGTCAAATTGAAAAATTCAGACAAAGCTGGAAAGTTAACACAAACACCCTCTGGATTTTCTCATAATATAGATGAAGTATAATAATTGTAAGCTGGTTCTTAAGATATACTTCTCTTACAAAACAGTATTTATTCCTAATATTTGTCCAGACATTACTTAAATATACGTTCAAAATTAAATGTGTGTATATACTTTCATTAGTTTTTATAAATATAATTTTAAGGAATGTAGTAATTCAGTATTATATAGAAATATATCAAAATAAGTAACTAAAATTTATATAAAAATAGTAATAAAAAACGAAAGACGAGATTTTAAGAGTTACAAAGAAAAAATACAAATAATATTTTTCAAATTATAGAAAAAATACAAATAAAGCTAATCAAAATATTTTAAGTGTCATAATCCTAGAACAAAAGAAAAGAACAAAATATGAAACAAAACAGTTAAGATATAAATCAAAATAATAGAAAAAATTCTAAACCAATAATTAATGGCAGGATAATGAAGTCAAACTCATGAATAAGTACAATCGAAAGCATGAAAAACAAAGAAAAGGAAAGCCAATTAGAAAAGTAAATCTAACATTTTTAAACTCTGAATTAGATTTTTGACAGATTTGCTGGCTAAACAGTGATTTAAAAGTACCAAACAATCCAAACCAAATTGAAAATTCCAGAAATTCAAAAAGAAAGATACAAAGAATGCAAAAAAAGAAACTAAGTAAAATATATATGTCATTGAAGACGAAATATAGTGTGTACTGGATTATTAAAGGTTATAAAAACTTATATGAGACGCCATGCATAGTAATAATTTTCTGACAAGTATCTTATTTGAAAATTAAAATTATCCTACTAAATCTTGAAACGGAAATATAGTACAATACTCTTTATCTGAGAGAAAGAGTACAGTTCCAAGAAAAATCGTAAAAATTATGCAAAAAAAAATTAGAACACAAGGGGAAAAAGAGGAAATTACAAATCTTAAAAACCTAAAGAAATAAAATATATAATTATTATGTTTTAAATCACGCTTATTAAAATTCAAAGGGAACTGTTTTTGAACACTCTCTTAAAATTATCCAAATTAATATGTATATCCTGTAATTTAGTCACAATTCGATTATCACGTAAAAAATTGCTATAAAATTGATATATATAATTGTTATAAAATTGCTATATATAATTGCTATAAAAATTGTAAGAAATTGCTAGATATAAATCATCTTCCTTAAAATTCAAACTTAATATACTTCTCAAATAGGTTCTTTATTTATCACAAAGGAAAATAGATCCATTTTTACACATATTACTTAAGATTTTATTATCTTCTATCTTAGAAAAAAAAATAATCTGATACTGTTCTATTGCAAAAGAAATTAAATACTCTTGACAAAAACGTTAAGAAAATTGTAACATATTCGTTAGTATTTTTTTTTTGGGGGGGGGGAATCATCAATATACCTAAACATCGTAAATTGTTATGGTAAAAAAACTTTTCTTTATATAAATGTAAGTAAATATTAGCTAAACAAATACTAGTAGACCCACCTAATGGTATACCATCAATCCTTTATATATCTTAATATAAAAACGTTATATGCAATTGTTTACCTTCAAACATTTCTAAGAAAAATAAAATTACTTAGAAGAAAAAGATATTATTAATTAAGTTACTATTTGGGCACAAAAATCACACAAAAGTCAAACAAATGATATTGTATATACTATTTTTGTTTATAAACTAGTAATTAATAAAAATTAATATCTTAAAGAAATATACAATTAGAATTATGAAGGGATTAAGAAATTACTTGGACTTTAAAGAGAACATTATAAATAAAGACAATTAAAACATAGGAAAAATTTTATTAAAGACATAGAAGAATTTTTTGAAAATTAGTATCAACTAAAAAAAAGTGAAATTAAGCAAGTGTATAAAATAATAATTATTACTGTTCCAGGCTTGAGACTGTCCTGTGTGATTAAACTCATTTAATAGGATCCCAAACATTCAATTCGTTTATTACTTTTTTAAAAAAAAACAGGTAATGAACAAAAATCCAAAGAAAAAATAGACAAATCCCAAATCCAATGTATAAAAAAATTATTAAATCCAAAATAAAGTATAAAAAAATTAAGATAATGATCGTATATTTAGCTTACTTAACTAAAAAATAGTACTTATCCAAGAATTAAGAAATAAACTATAATAATTCAAAAAAAAAAAAAATCAACATAATAATCCTTTTATGAAAGACGAGCAAAATTAAATTGCCTCCTTAAGGAGCTTAAATTGTAAATAGTTGAAACTAATATATTAATAACATAGCAAATGAAATATTGCAAAACTATAACTAACGTTTCATAATTATTTCTATTAATTTAAAGACTTTACGTATATGTTACTTAAATACTGGATAATATTTATAAATTTCAAAAAATAATTGTAGTATCGTTAAATATTGAAAATAGTGATTAACAATTTTATAAGATTAAAAACAATTAGCAAAATACTAAAGTAAAATTAAGTTCAATTTAAAAACCAATTGCATAGTGTATCACATTCCACTTTATAGTATGCAAGTTTTAAATGAATTTCTTTTAAATTTTTGGTTCGGTTTAATTAACGTCGCACGATAAGCAACACGAGAGCTATTGGCGACGGACCTTGTAATTTTGAAATTCGGTCAAGTGGTGAGGACGACAGCAGAGCTCTCTTCTCTTCCACACCACGCCATGGTAGGACTTTGAGCATCGACATATTTAACGTGCAATAGCCCCTGCTACACTGCGGGTCTTTATTGGAGACAAGGCTCGAACCCGCGACTCGACGAAAACTACTAGCTGAGAGTGCCTGGCCATGACCACTAGACTACCGCGGCCGCATTAAAGCTTTAGAAATTTAGCTCGAATGCATAATTTGCAAAATTTATTGAAAATTAGTAATAATATTTTATTTATTCAAAGCCAATTTTTTCTTATGTATGATGTAATTAAAAAATAATTTTCTTAAAATTAAATTGCGGTTATTGATAATGAGGAAAAGTGCTTCATTCATATAAAAAGTGAAAGCCTTTTTTTTTTCTCCACAAAAAGTAATATAAATTTTACCAATAACTTTAGATTAATATTCAAAAACATTACTTCCCTTTTATTATTATTTTGAATCAAACTTAATAATTTATGATAAACGATCAAATTAGGCTAACCAAATATGCTGTAATTATTATTTTGAAAAATTATAAGACATTCTATATATCTGAACTATATAAGTTTAATGTCAATTTATGAATCATTAAGAAAATTGTAGTATTTATTTATTTGATTAATCATCGTAGCAAAATGAAGTTTTCTGGAGATTATTATTTTAATACATTGTTATTTTACAGTAAATTAAGATTCAATTTCGAATGAATAACAAGTTAAGGATTTCCGATGAAAGACAGAACTTAATGATGTTAATCAATAATTTCGACAAATTGCTACTTTTTTTTTACGATAGCATATCGGGTATTGCAATGGTTATTCTTCTATTCAAAACATCTTTAGCATATTCCTGAAATGCTAAAATGTAGAAACATTCTATTACTTCATTATACCAGAGACACTTTTTACGACTTTAGATTGAGCTACTAAACAACCAGACAAGTGGAAACGAAATAAAATATTATATATATATATAAAAAAATAGTGGATTTTATACAAATGTTTCATTACGTAACAGTAAGTGTACTTAGATGTTGTTGTTTCGCTCTTGCTCTGATTTCAGCCCTGTTACGCATACATTGGGCGTACAAATATATTATATCAATTGACATCAATCGCTTGTTTATTGTTTATTATTACATAACACGGAGAAGCAGTACGAGATCTGTAAACGGTGGAGCTCGTAATTTTTAGCCTCGGTGAAGCATACATCTGATAAACTATGCTTCTGATAATTTATTTTTCACAGAGTTATTGAAATTCTTGTATTTATTAATTTCTTTGTTCCTCATTAAAAACTTTATATAAAAATATTTCTTTTTTGAAATTTTTCTCAGTTATATTTTAAAAATTCATCCGCGCAAAGAACGGGAACACCTAGTATTTAAAAAAAAAGAAAAGAAAACTTTAAAACTTTTTGAACTGATATCAGAATTAAATTTTAATTTCAATAAGAAGTCATAATACTTCCAAAAAATGTGCAATTTCTCCTCAAAAACACTTACTTCAAGAAATAATATCACAATAGCAAATTCATTTATTTATATTCCGTAATTTTCAATAATTTTCCTATTACCTTGTGAATGGAATATAACAATAATTTGGTAAATATTGTCCTTATTCAAAATATTTTCAATAATCTAAATACATTCAAGTCAAGTATTATGATCCATTAACAGAACATAAGGATTTGAAATTACCCAAAGCATAAGCATACACAAGCAACATTTCGTTCCATTTAGTATATTGTATCCAGAATGTTATTCAAATACATGGAATGATAATAGCTGTTTACCATAAGGTGATCCAACGCTTCGAAACGGGCTTCGTCTTCTAATGTCAGAAAACGCATCCCTTGTTGCCTTTAAAGGAGATAGCGATGCGAATATCTCCAATTATTGATTATTCTGGGAAGAGAAATGGATGGTGTCATTGAATTTTCTAAATGATGTTGTGTGAGAGAGTTGAAATTATATATATATATATATATACTTATATTGAAATGTGAATGTTAAGAAATTAAAATAAACACGTAGTGAAATAGAATCGAAAATAAATCCTTAAGACTAAAGGTAGATTATCTATAATTTAAAGTGTATAAAACATCATAATGTAAAATGTCATTAAATTGTTAAATGTAAATATTATAAAACGTCCAAGAATACATATTAAACATCTAATTAAAGTTTTAAAAATAAAATCAGAAATTTAAAAATTTACAACTAAATTCAAATATCAAAACCTTACTAATACCTAGAAATCATATTTCTAATGAATTGAATTATGAAATTTAGATAAAAGGCGTAGAGACGTTAATCTAGTACTGTCTCATTCATGTGTCGGTGATTAGAGTTTTTGTACTAGAATTACGAATTCAACCATCATACTTTATTGAATTATGAATTATATTATAACAAGATGGTATGAAAATAATAATAAAAAAAAAAAAAAAACAGAAATAAAAATTTTAAAACAATACGATTGTTTCACCAAACCAAAGTTAAAAAATTCATTTAAACCAAAGAAAATTAATGTAATGCATTAAAATAACTTATGTTTATTTATACACATTAATTAATAATTTTGTCATAAAAAAGTTATAAAACTTACCTCCTCAAGCAAGCTTAAGTGATATACCTAAACACAACTTCCAATATTATGCAATAATGCTTTTATCGAGAAGGCATTAATCCTCCTAACAATATTTGATTGATTATTGATTTTATGAAACTAATGTAACATTTACTTATATTTACTTATCTACCAATTTGAGAAATATTTTTGAAAATCTTTGCATGGAGAAAATAATTATAAGAAATGTATTATAATTTTGACAAGAATAATTCAACATTCTTAAACGTAATTACGATTCAAAAATTCACAATAAGAAATAGATCCAAAAATAATTCGCCAAATGGTTGTAAAGCTATAATTAAAAATATTTTTTTAAAATTTTCTAAGCCAATATCATAGTTATAAAAATCTTATATATATAAAAGAACACACTTAAAAGAATAAAATATATGTAAGTTCTACCAATAAAGCGTAATTGAAAGCACACACACACACACACAATTCGTCCTTTTCTTCTTCAATTTACTTACAAGTGGCAGATGCCAATATTACCCAATGTTATTTTACTAACAGAATTGGAAAGTCATAAATAAGGAATATGTTAAAAGAAATGAACTGTGTATCGTATTTCAATCCTTCAAAAAGTTTTAATTAATTTTAATTTTATGTTAGTTTAACTTTTGTGTTATTGATGAAATTTATTAATTTTTTTAAACACACTTCTTCATAAAATTTGAAATTGTCTCTAAATAATTTTTATTTTTATCAACCTAACCAATTAATTCAAAAAATGAAAATATCAAATCAATGTTCATATTTCACGATTTAAGCTCTATAAGTTTCTAATTCTGTTCGGCTTTGATAAAATATGTGTACGTCGTTTAAATTGGCCTTTTTCTGTGCTTTTTACTATATCTCATGAAATAGGTATTATATCACGTAACCATCCAAGATGCTTACTAATCTTCAATTTTTTAATATACATATATATAAATTATAAAAAGATAATTATTTTTTCTAAAAACATTTGTTTTATTTTAAAGACGTACATATTATAATGAGAGGTTATCGTAATTTAATTTTATATATATAAGAGGTTATCGTAAGTTTTGTAATTATTACTAAGAGATAACCATGATATCTGGATGAAATTTTCTCTGCATATTATTTTATGCACATAATGAACATAATGATTGTGAATTACAGCTATTAATTTTGATTTGTTTCGTTTAAGGAAACCGTAGAGTAAATTAACCGACTGTTTCTCAAAAATGTTATTGTTACTACAAATAGTCGATATAGAAGTTTTATTATTAGTTATTAATCTGAGCAATTCTCTGTATAATCACCAACTAGAATTGTACATTTACGCTGAATTTTGTACACTTTCAATGGTTGTCTTCTAGATCTCAGCAGATTGAAATCTATATTCAATCTGATGAGATCTAGATACTTCAATCTGTTGCATTTTGAAACCAAACATATTAAAATAAATAGCTTTAATTTACATTATGTACATGATGGTAAATTAATATGCAGAAAAGGTGTTATCTAGATATCTAGGTTATTTCTTACTAATACCTAAATTTTTACGACACCAGCTTGTACTTTATAAAATTTTCAATAATGAGAATTCTATAAAATTTATAAGTCAATTTTGAAACTTTTCCACAAATCAAACATATAAGTAATATAAATTTCGAAATTTGCGTCCAAGACACAAGGGCTGATTCCTTCATAATTTAATTATAATACTGTCCTAGCTCCAAACTCATAATAAATTCCACAAGCGAAACATTATACAAATTCTAAACTTCATAACGTAGGTTAATTTATTTCCAACGCTTACTATATATTAACGTTCAAGACTGTTCAAAACATTATTTCTGGATATTTAATTATAAGTGCCTACCATTCCTGAAAGGAGCAAATTACAGATTTAATTAAACTTTTAGTATAAATCTACTTGTTTTATTAGGTTATTAAAATATAACATTGCATCTCACGTAAATGAGAAAGCGTCTGGTATGTGAGTGTATAAGGTGGCAGAAAACCTAAGCAATTTTTTTTACTGTATATTTGTACCCAAAATGCTTAAACAGAAAAAAATTAAATATTAAATCTGTATTACTGTTAATTAGTATATGTATATCAAAATGGAAACTAAAAACGTTTATTTTGGATGGTAAGATTTCCTAACTTCAATTTTTTTGATAATAATTGACACACAGATACCTAAAATAACTAAAATAAAATGAAGTGACGATGCATTGTTTAAGCATTAAAAAAGCTATTTATTTATTTATATGTCACAATGTTTGTAAGAACCGATGAACATGAGGTACGGTGCTTGTTTGGAGATCGAAATCTCATGGGTTCAAAACCCTGTGTGAGCAATGTCAAAAGTTTTGTCAAATTGATCTTTGATTTTTATTATAATTCTTAAGACCATACAGAAAATTATTTACATTTCCAGTGAAGGGTTCTGTAATATTCCGCTGTGATATATGAAGGCATGGATTTTTAGAGTAGAGTAGCAGCTGGTGGTAGTGGATTCGTGTCCTCCGGTATTCGGTCTTTTCTGATACCACTAAAGATGTACAAGTCAGCCGAGGATGGTTCACATGTCAAATTTGTCGCGGCTCAAAGACTCGTCTTGTCGAATTGTGGAAGTTTGGAGAAACCAGTCTTCGTCACTTTACCTATGCTCAAAATAACTAGTTCCACCACAAATAACCATCATGCTGCTTCTGTTTAGACGATAATAAAACCAACCAGTCTCAGCCGAAGGTAATATTTAGGCAAGTGTAGCCTCTCTGAGTTTATTCACAAACCACTGTATTCGAATATCTATTGTATCTTCAACTTACCTCAACATCTATGAGACAATATTTTCTTGCTAATTAAGTCATTTATATTATTTAATTGAAATGACCCGGAATGTAAATATAAGCATCATTTTAGCAAAATTTGAATACTAAAAGTCTGAACGTTTCTACTTCACAAACGGGAGTTTAAGTTAAGAAAATTCTACTAAGAAATGATAGTGATAGTTTGTATTATCATAACATGTAATTTGTGCATGGTTCAGGGTGAGCCAAACATCACTTCATAGTTTTAAATAAACATAATAGTTAATATTTCATAGAAAAATATATTTATTTATATAATATAATATTATGCATTTTTTCATAATTGTTTTGAACCGCTATAAAAATTAATACCTCATAAATGAGCACCTTTGTGCTTTTAGCAGGTATCAATTTCTTCTTTCTCATTTTTCACATCAACTTATGACATATTTCCTCCATTACTTAATTCTACACTCTCTTAAAGTCTAATACATAATCAATGAGTATAAAATTCCAATTGAAGATACAGAAGAGAAAAACAACAAAAGCTATTATCTATCAACGCAGAATACACAGGATCACTCTCTCTCTCTAATCCCCCTTAACTGAGGAAATCCTAGTTAATATTCAAATAATAAGGTCTTAGCTTACCAAATCACTTATTAGGATACATATCCTTCTCGATTATAGCAGATTCGACTTCTATTGTTCTAATCATGAGACACTTCTAAATAACATTAAATCCAATGATAAATTATTAATAGTTTACTCCAATTTATAAACATATATCTGATATTGTCCTCATCTTCTGTCTCGTTTCCCTTTCCTTTCAATTTTATTTCGCTTATGTATCACTATCTCTAAATAAATTCAGGAGACTTCTTATCTTCATCTATTTTACCTGATCACGTTTCATTTTTGTCGGGAAGGAATTGTAATTTTATGCAATTTAAATTGCCAAAAAGTTCTCAAGGTTTGTGTAAAGAAAATCGTGAATAGCACGTGAATCGTGAGTCGTGTCTCAAACTTGCAATATGTCTCGCTGTATCCTTTGACAGATATTTGCCTTCATTTATTCTATAGGTCAGAACTATTAGAAAAAACTCGATTTAAAATGTACCCTAGAAAAGAAATGGTTTGTTTCAGGGACTGTGAAGACAGATTTCAAATTCTTGAGAACATCATCCAATCAATATTTTTGTTTTTCAGGAACATTTTCCTCTACCCAATTAAGATTTACTTAGGTATATATCGAGAGTTCTTTCAGAACCTTTAACAGACTTTTATGTCAAGAAATGCTTATCTAAGGCCGTAAAGGGAGCATTCTTAAATAAATTTATGTACAAATGCCATTTACATTAGAACAAGAGAACCTGTACTTCTATTATACATTGAATAATTTTCCCGTGCTGTTTAGATTTGTTTTTTATCACGATTAAAGTACCAAATCTTGATTTTTAAATAGTGATATGAACAAAACAAATATTTTCAAAAAATTTATTCTCATTTAAAATGACAAAGTGACTGTCGGCTCAAATTACATTACGGAATATTATGCAACTGCATCGCTGAAAAATTAAATACGTCATTTTTAAAGAATTATCACTTTAATCTGTATCAATTGAATTTTTATACCGCAATTTGGACCCGTTTTCATGCTATGTGTATGTAATGGATTTCTATGAAGCTTCTATGGAATTTTTTCATATTATGCAGGAATTATATAAAGATGAAAACATAAAAATTTCTGAGTCTTTGTTTGAAATAAATTGCATTAAAAAGAGTTTTAAATCATGGTAGTACTGTAAATTTGGATACTAAAAACATCTATATTTATTTACCATAAACACTAATAATAGTTTTATAGAATAAACAATGCTATTAAATAAGTATATAAGTTCTGAAAGTGAAAAATAAATTCGATTCTCTGAATATTCACTATTATTCTCTATGTCATAATTCCTTACTTTTAAATTTGAGTTTTCTGTTAAACTGTATTCTAACATTATACAAGGACTTTTGGAATGAGACTTAACTCGGTCAAGTGACGATGTTGACATCTGAGCTGGTACCTCCCACTCCTAACTTCCACTCGACGCCAACTAGAGGTCTCTGATCCTCGACAGATTTAACGTGCACTAGCCCGGACTACACAGCTCAATGTGTCTTCCGGTGGTTAGACTCGAACCCGTTACTCGTCGAAAATAGCTCGCAGCGAATCCGCGACCATCTCGTAAATTTGAAACTCTTTCACTTGGTTCCCATTGCTGCACTGTGCAGAAATTTTGAATCTCAAATTAATTTTTCTCTTCAGCACACTAATATTCCATTCAGAGGAACGTATGGTAGATTTAGAGCTCATGGTGTAATCATTGAACAACTATGGGATCAGCATCGACTCTGTCTATGTTTTGCTTACCGAATATGCTATTTGGATTTCTCATATGTATAATTTACCTCTACTGCAGGGTAAAAGGAAAACTTCCTTTAATATATATATATATATATTCCTTTATTCTTTTTCAAACCATATTTCTTAAATCAATCAGTTTATTCAATTTCCTGGCAAAACTCTTTATTATTAAAACTAAAATATAAGTAAGCATAATAGATTTATTAAATTAGTAGTTTTACAAGAATAATAAATTACATACTGATTTAAAATTACTTTCAAAATATTTTAAAAAAAGAAATAAAAAAATTTAAGTTAAAAATTTCTTGATGCAGTATGTTTGAGAAAACCTTTAAGCAAGACGTTTCTGTATTTTATTAAAAAAAATGCAGTCAATAACGGTTCCCTAAGCTAATTCTATAGAATAAATGTGATAAAAGCTTTCAATAAATAATCGTTGTTTAAAATGCATTTAAAATAAAAACGGATCAGGTTTAATATTAAGTTAATTTTATTTTCGATTAAGACATGAAATTAAAAATTGATTATATTTTTTTTTTTAAATGTTGTAAATATTTACTCTCTTAAGCATAAAGAAATTCATCATTAAACAATTTTAGCTTCTTTAGAAAAACTTTAATAAGTTCTTAATACCGAAAAATAATAATAATTTGAAAGTAAACAATTTTTTTAAGTAGATAGTGTCTTTCTAACACTACAGCTTACAAAGACGTGTGTTTCTAAAATTTGACAAACAAAATAAACTTATACCTTAGAAAAATTATTTTGTAAAAATTCCATTGACATTCTTAAAAACATTTTATAAAAATAAATTTTTGCTTATATTATCCTGTATATCTACATGAATGGAATTTTCAAAATATATATAAATACCTAAGCCTATCTTATTGTTCCATGAATATATAGATTAAAATTTAAAGATAAAAAGATATGTGAAATGCATTATCTGCATGTTTCGTATAAAAAGTCAATCTTCAAGCTATTTGAATATATATTGCGTGGCTTTTCATGCGTGACGTAAGAAAGATCGATCGATTTCAAATATAATACTTTGTGAAAAATTCATATTATCTTTCCTTTGGTTTTTTTTAATGTACCTACAAAACACGAACTGAGTTATCTATTTAAAAAAAAAACTGAATATGAATCTCAAATGCTTTTACACTCAATACCGCTTCTCATCGTGATTGCAACCAGCTTAGGGGGAACGACTGGGAATGACAGAATAGTCCCACTGTACCTCATACATGTCGTAAGAGGAGACTAAAATGGGTACCCAGCATCTGGGGGTACAGCCGGGCACCCTAGTTATTTTTTTCTTTCCCATGGGTTAGACTGTAATATGCTGAACTCGGGTGACGCACCCCCGGGTTACCATAGCAATCCTTTTCTATTTTCGGTCCTACTTGTCAATCAATTTTTATTTTTGCTTCAATTTCTTCACGTCCACACTACAGTTAAATCTTGTTTGGCGCCGCATAGCCATATCTGGCTCTTGCGCCAATAAACCTTTCATTCACTCACACTCACTCACTCACTCACTCACTCATCATGATTTCAGTCATTTCCAATTTTTTATGAGGGGTGTAAGAAATTCAATCATTTTAAACTGTTAGTTTTCAAATTTTGATTTTTTTTCCTTCCTATGATAGTGCTTTATTCGCTTAAGCGTTACTTGACCGAGGTTTAAAATTACGTGGTCCGTAGCCAATAACCTTCGTGTAGCTTCTGGTGTGACGTTAATAAAAGCGTTGCAGTTAATAAAATAACTATTCGCTTAAGATATTTAATAGTAAGAATTGAGAGATTTACTGAATTGTAGAGATATCATGGTGAATGAATTGAGAAATTTACTAAATTGTAGAAATATCATGGTAAAAGTATCGAAAGATTTTATACATTGCAGAGATATCAATTTACCAAATAAATAACATTTTTCGCAAAATAAAATAAAGTTTGTAAGTAACTATTTTTAATAATTAGGAATGCATACGTCTATTTGCATTACTTAAGTAAAATTTAAATAGCTCGTTGCATATCAATTGGATCAATTTTTTTGTTTTAAATTCTGCATTTAAAGGTTAAATTATTATTGTTTAAATTTTAAGAAACATCTGTTTAGTAATAATCTTTTGCGAAATATCTTAAGATTTAAAACAACTCTGCATTTTGTGTGTTTTAATTGTTTTATATGTATATTTCTGATTTAATCAAATTAGTTAGAATAACTAAGCTGTTTCATTCTCCTTAATATGACTTAATTTTGATTAAAAATTTAGCTATACGTAAATCATATTTTTACAGTTTCCATTTAAATATATTTTTGACAATAACTATAATTCATGCAAAAGTATAAAAGTAATTTGATATTAATTTTATTTAAACATGTCTTCATCTTGAGATGGAATTAATTTTTCTTATTCTAGGTCTAGGAACTAAATCAAAGTTGGAATGGACGCATACTTTCACATTTAAAAAACGAACACAATTATGTTTAGTTTAAAACACTTGTGCAAGTATATAATATTTGTTGAGAATACATTGATATGCACATATTTATTTCATTGTCCTTTCACATAACGAATATTGTTGTATTTATATTAAGATATATTTTATTTAATAATTTATACGTTTTTCTGTTTATATATATAACCTGAACAGATTATCATTGTTATAATTATTAATTTATTGTCTACTCGTATTTGAACAAATATCGCTTGCTTTTATTTTAATATTTTAATACTAATTTAATTTGTATCGTATAACCCTCTATTTTAACTTCTTTTATAGTTAAAAGTTAGCATCATTTTTGTTGTTCAGGTATTAATATGTTATAAAAAGAGAAGGGGGGAAGAAATTTAGCAACTGTCGGAGAAATATTTATTTATTCAAAAACTTTTAAGCAAATCATTCACGAAAGCATTATTTTTAGCGATTACTGGTATTTCCACAAAAATAAAGCTAACACACCCATTATTTTTTTTTAGAATTCAGCCAAGAGCTGTAAAAAACCGAGCATCCCTTTTACCTCGAGACCATTAAAAGGTCAGAAGTTCCGGTCCTATTGTACAACAGCAAAGTCAATTACTTCTGAAAACGAACTGAAGAGTCCTCTAACATTGTGACTGCAAATAGCAGCCTTCAGTAAGAGAAACAAGACCGAGTCACAGATTTCCGCCTTTAGAAGAGCAAGTTACCTTTTCCTCTTTCCCCCCCTTTGCTTCGTCTACTTGGCCCTTCTTTTCTCAGGAAAGGGGAGGAAGTGACTTTATTGGACCATCGGGCGATCTGTAGAAACATGTGTTACGACGTCTGTCGTTAAGATTTCCTCTGGCTCAAATCCCGTTTTCTTGCTCTTCGGGAAAAGGCCTGGCAATAGGATTGTGGCGAGTTCCGGGAAATCAAATTTATTTCTCTTTTAGGACCAGATTTTCTGGGGCACCCTGGGATTGTTGTATGAATCTTGTATGGATGCGCTTTGCTTAAGAGGCTAACGAGGATATGATTGCAGTTGGGCAAATGGCAGGGATTTGTGGGTGTTTTGTTATTTCGGTTTTTGGAGAGGCTAGTTTTATCTTTTAAGATGCGTTTATGTATAAGATATTTTTATAATAACTATCACACAATTCTTCGATTAATCGTTTGTTAAAGGGGATGTAAGATGTAAAAATATATTGAAATTACACCATATTTATGGGGGAAAAAATTCTTTTTGAAGTATAGGTTTTCAGAAATTGTGGTAGAGAAACCACTTAATTTATTATTTGAGTGAAAAATTAGAGGTTTTGTTAAGTGAAGTTTACTTTGTGAAAATGATACCCATTTCTTATACTTAAAATATTTTTATAGTTATGCCTAAAATGTATTCGGAAATACTTTTAGTTTAAATAATTTTCCCATGTGCTTAAATATTAATGCTTATTAATATTTGAATTTAAACATAAATAATACGTTAAAAGAACATCTCAAAATTTTGATTATAATCGAATCGTAAATTATTTTAAAACTTAAATTGTTTTAAGACTGTAATGAAACTCTAAATCTTAAAATTATGGCAGTAAGTTACTTCTTTAGGTTATGTAACTTTCTCATGTGACAGAAAATTAATGATTATTAATGTATTACAATTATTATTAAACAATAAAAATTTTTAAGGAACAGCACAAAATTATGATTATAATTGGAACACAAATTATGCAAATAGGTACCAATATTTCAATTATTCCAACATACTTGGAAGTTCTAAAACTTTGAAATTCTGGCAACAAGTGTAATCCTTTAGCTTATGAAACTTTCATTAGTGGAAGAATAATAACGATTCATAATTTTTATTGTTAAAAAGAATTAATCTATACAGGAGAAAATTTTTGAATACGAACACATCAATTCTATTTTACGATAAAAGACTTAAAAATGCCAACATTTTGGTGCCGTGAGCAATTATGAAACAACAAACAATAACAATTGCTCAATTTCACTCATACTTTCAAAACAAAAGATGTTAACATCATGCAATAGATTTTAGTGATAGATGGGTTTCAACATCGTGGAGGGGTAGGACAGTTAACCTTGGAGTGACGGTGCGTTTTCGAATCTTTTGCCATTGGGTCCAAATAAAAGTTGACCGATCTGTCAGCTGCGCCCTTATCAACAAGGCTAAAAGAAACGTCCCTTTCGGGTTGACGTTGCCTTCAACAAATTCTGACGTTGTTCTTGACGATAGTCTCTGCATGCATCTCCTCCAGTATCCCCCTGATGATACGATGAGAAACATTCTAACCAATATTTGTAGAGAAGTTTGGGTTTTTCAAACATTTCTGCATTTGATATACATCCTTTCCTGTTGTATCGAGTTTTGCGTGGAAGGGTTTTCCATTTGGCGCCATCAGTTGTTTCTAGTTAAGTAATCGGTCTCGTCGACACGTGCACAGTAGCAGTAATATCACTAGTTGTAATTTTATGTGTGGTTGCCTTAGTTAGATGTACAAAGGTTAATGTTTTGCATCAGATGTAAAGGCAATCAGTTGTTTTAGTCTGTACTGCCGTCTAGTGTTCAATTCTTGACTCATAACAGAATCTAGATGGTTTTCTATCCCGTGGAGCGGGAAGGATATTTGATTGAACTTCGGTGTCGGTAACGTATCGAACCTATGACCTCTGGAAGAAAAATCGACAGTCGATTTTCGCTGCGACTTTAACAACTAGACTAAAGAAGACGTCCCTCTCGGGATAGTTACTAAGACATTTTGACTTCTGGCTTTATTGTAGAAGAGAACCTTTACAAGAAAAATTCTTAGTAATGCTCGTTAATAAAAATTAGGAAGAAACTGGACACGAACAAGGAAATAAAGCACAAATGTGAATAATTAATAAGGCGGTTAAAATTGATCAATGGAGATAATAAAGAAATAGCATCAAAATTCTGTCTATAGTTGGAACATAAATATTACTTACATGTTGCTAATATTTGAAACATTCGAAGATAACATTCAAGCTCTAAAGTTGCCATTTTAAGCTGACAATTATTAGGTACTTTATCGATATTTATTTTGATTATTTAAGTTTTTTTTATTTATTATGCAATTATTATACTTTTATAAATGTATATATTGATTCAAAATATGCGTTCAACAACATGAAGGTTTCAAATGTTGCCAAGTTTAATGAGTGTTCAGTGATGAAATTTTTCATGTTTCACTTAATTATAATTATTTATATTTAATCTTAGTATTAGTACAAAATAAAAAATATTTTAGTTACCTTATAATAAAAAGTACTTATGTTTCAGAAACGTTACTAGTAGTTGAATGCTCAGAATCCCCAGTATCAAAAACGATATTCATTTTGTCTCTTAAAAAGTTTGTATTATATTATAACGGATGTATATTTGTTAATTTATATAATAGGCATATATGTCTTGTGCAGGGTAAAAACTTGAAATGTTTCCAAGTTTATTGAGTTTCCAGTTATGAAAATTTTAAAATTGATAAGATTTTACATTCAGTTTTAATATTAGTTAAAATTAAAATATATTTTTATTTACTTTACAATGAAACGAATCATTTTACTGCTACAGAAATAAGTTATTTATGAAAAAAAAGGTATTTTTGAATTCAAACTTTAATAATTCATGCAAAATTCCGATCGTACTAAGTATTTTCTTCAAGATAAATATTTTTATGCATTTTATTTTCTAAGAAGTGAGCACTAATTACACTGAACCATGACTTAAAGGGAAAAATGGATGAACACTCAGGCATCCGTCCAACTTCTGTTGGCCCGTTGTTTAAATTCCCATCAATCTCTTCTTCTAAATAACTGATTTCTAAGAATTTTTCTGATTATCTATTTACTTGAAACTGTGCAAGTTTTACAGATTTCTTTCTAAACTTTTTTTTTTTACTTTCATCTAATAGCTATTGAAGTTTTTTTTATTCTTTTATCTTCCAAATTGTTTTTAAACTATGATGTTTGTTCCGTCTAATTACTGAATCTTTCTAAAAGTAGGAAATTTTCTTCACAGAAATGTCAATAAAGAGAACTTTTAGCTTTATAATTTTTTCTTTTTTATTTTACAATATTTTTTTCAATATTTGTTTATTTTTACTAATAATCCCATTTTACAGCATTCTCTATGATTTAAATGCAGTTAGATTTTGTGAGAAATAAAGGTTTGGGTTTGAAGGAAAATGATAATTATTTTAATTAACCATATGTTAAGAAATATATATTTTTATGTAAAATTAAGTTTCCAAATTTTACCTTGAGACTTCTTTTCAAAAAATATATATTCACAGCATTTATTGTTTTTGTAAGAGATTCGACAAATTCATTTGAAATGTCTTACCGATCGCGATCTTGATGATCTATTTTAAAATATTTAAGACTTTTAATAAATTTTCGATAGAGCATTCAACAATTGTTATACCTTATGCTTATGGGCATAAAATTTAAAATAGATGATTAAAATTATAATAAATATTTAAACTAGATCATGTAGTTGCTAATGATAAACTATTATTTTTATTGTTTGAGAAATTATTTAGCGGCGGTTTCCTAGTGCTCATTGTCGTGGACTAGCGGCCAATGGTTTTCGTCGGGTCATTGGTTCGAGTTATCTGGCATCCAAAGACCCGCTGTGTAACCAGGGCTGATTTACATTAAATTTGTCGTGGCATTCGGTGTTTTCAATTTTGAGTTACTTTCGTTGAATCTTCTACAAAAAAGAAGTTGGTCTAATTGGCCAAAATAGTTATGACAATGAGCTTTTGGAATACGATGATCTTCATAGACTTCTTAGGAGAATGATAAATTATGAATGAACAATGCAATAGGAGTTATCTTATTCACATTCCCTATTTCTAATACCAAATTTCCTATTACTTAACTGTGATCGCCGTAGCATGGTGGTTATGGTCGCGGATTCATGGATGCCATTGTTTTCGTCGAGTGATGGACTCGAGTCATTTTGATACAAAGACCCACACATTGGAGGGGCTGGTACATGTTAAATCTGATGAAGCCCTAAGTCTTCTCATCGGCATGGTGTGGAAGTTTGGAGAAAGATGTTACAGCTCTGGTGTCATCCTCGTCACTTGACCGAAGTTCAAGATTACGAAGTTCATCGCCAATAGCCCTCGTATTGCTTCTTAGAATGACGTTAATAAAAAATCACATTGAGGTATTATTGTTAAGAGAAGTTTTGTTTTCAAAATTTTTAATTCAAATAGTAGTAGCTGGGCTTTAAATACAAATATTTCTTTTAGATTCCCCAAAACCAGAAAATAGTTCTTCAGGAATCAATTGCATATTCCACTGGAGAACAATGGATATCTGCGAGAATTATATTGTTTATCGGAAGGTAATATTTTTTCAATGTGGTTTATTCCGAATAACAATGGTCCCATCGAAAATTGGTCAGAAGGAATTACGACTATTTTAACAGCGGCAGATAACTTTTATATGTTTAAGCGTGACAATCATGCCATTTTAGGTTCTAGTAATTGTTTGGCTGAATTTTATTCATTATGTGTATATTTATTGTAACCAGTTCCCTCACACAAAGCATTTCAGTATAAAATGGGGGATTAAAAATGATAATTACTCCACTAAAAGCAAAAACTCGATAATATCCTGCGCAAATTATCACAAATGTTTTTTTTTTATATTCACACATAGTTTTATGCTCACCAAATCTCTTCATGATCAACTTGCAATTAATGTAGTATACTATTATTAACTGTTTAAGGAATTTAATGTATCATGACGGTTCAAAACCCGTTATAATGCGATTTGCAATATTCTCCATATCCAAGACTATGCAAAAACCCACACAATTGTTGCACGACAAGAAAAATTATAGGAACTTCAATGAATAACAATATAACATCCACCCTTTTCATTACAGAATAATCACCCTTATTCATTTGTCTCAAACCCTCAAAGTAGCGTTAGAAGAAAGATTTTCATCAAATGAAGAAGAAGAATAAATCTCAAATCGCTCCATACACATCCAACTTCATTTACGTATGCAGCACAAAAACACCCCTATACATTGAAAAAATATGTAAATAATAATGTGTTTAAAACTAACATTTGAGTAATTTTTGCGTAAGTAGTGATGCCAAAAAATATTTATAAATGTCTAGTTTTTATTTGATCCATCATCGCATTTAGAAATTCTTTATTCAGTTTTATTTTAAAGTTCATTTTTTTAAATTTTTATGCCACCATTATAATCCCGAAAATAGGTTAAAACGATATAATTATAAGTTATTTTAGAGTATGTTACATGTTAAAATTAACATACTTCAAACGTTTTGAAGTCCCGGTAGATTCTCTTTTACGAAATCTCAATGAAATTCTTGTTTGCACTGTAGAATAACAAAGGAATCTTGCAAAGAACTCATTCACTGTATTATTTGATGGAACACTTTTTTGTGTCTCTCAATTTAGAATGAATAACAAAAGCAAATACCTGCTCAATAAAAATAGATTATAGCTGAATATAACTAAGGGAAACAAGAATCAAATTGAAAATACTATTAAATATAAGACTAAACTCAGACATATCACACTAAATTTAGTCATTTAATTTTTAATTCTTTTCTCCAACATGCACAAGACTTCTACTCACTTATCTCTGTGATTTGTTGTAATTTCTCAATTATCATGTCTCCTGGTAAAAAATAGGTTTTAAGAATAAAAATTGTAACGTGACTTTTCCTTCCTTTGTCAAATATTTGCATAAAGTATGGAAAATGAAATGGTCTAGCAGAAAGAAGTAGAATCATAAAAAAGAATAAATGTTTTCAAAAGCTCGTAAAAAACAAGAATTACCCTTACAAAATAGTCTCGTTGTGAGAAATATTAGCCCATAAAAGGATCACTCAGTTCTCATTTCAGCCATGCCATGCAGCCATAATTCACCATTCTAAAGTGTATTGACAACAGGCTATTTTTCAGCTGTGATACTCCCAAAATGAATCAAATTATACAAAAAAGTAAAACAGTAGCTTTCTTTTCTATATCTCTTTTTAAATCATTGTTTAAAATGACACGAGAAAATTTTTTGAAATATCTGTTAAATGGCGTATTTTCTTAACATTTTCTTTGATTAATCTACTTTTATATAAATTTAATTGATAAATAATGTTTGTACTATTCCTTTAAAAATATTTCAGAATCTAATTTTCTTTCAACAATTGCGCATGTAAAAGCGTTTCTAAATTCTTATGAATAAAATCTATTAAATATTTCAATACGAATTTTTTCTATTTTAAAACCACTGGATTTTTATAGAATTAATGAAAGCGTATCCTACCTATTTCGACTTTTTTCCCCTTCCCACTGGCTTTTGAAATATAAACATGTTAAATATTTAATACCTTGGAAAGTCTCAAACGAGTTAAATAAATAAACGAGTTTGTTTCAAAAATATTTAAATGTAAGTTGCATTTAAACATTTTTAATCTTTATAGCTTTTCTATTTTAATAATATGGATAAGAATGAAAGGTAAAGAAAGAGAAATCGTTCAACTCTGTTCATTCTGAAACTCAAGGTAACTTAGATCTGTCCAAAATGGAAAAACGACCAAATTTCATGCTAAATTTTAAAAGTCCTTATTTTTTTTAAAAAAGATCAAAGAAACGAATTCGATATTTTAGCATTTAAAAATCGAAATATGTCATATGTCAGCATCAAATAGTTTATAGCTGTATTTGTGTTTGTAAGCCTTGCATCTACATTTAGATACAGCTAGCATAATATTTATTGCATAAAAAACATTTGCGTATACTAACCACGGATTTCATCAGTTCTCAAAAATTAAACTTTGGAGCAACATTCAATAGGTGGTGTTAAATATACTTTCTACCAAACAAAATGTTTAAAAAATCTAACTAATTTTATTTAATAACTAAATAAATGTCCTTTGTTAATCCAATCATTATATGAATAATACTTTAATATACAATCTCTAGGAAAAATGGTCTTATAAGAGGTTCGATAAGAACCTGGTAGTATTTTTTTATAATTATAGGTATTGCAAGTAATAATTCCAATTCATCACAAATGTAGTTCAATTTATTAAGGGTATCTATATGTTAGAGTTCATTTTTTTTTTGTTTTATCTTAACAACGTATCTTTGCTGCTATGTAAAGGGTATCCAAGGACATGAAGATGTAATTGAGACGTCTGGAAATAAACTCCATATTTTATTAATAATATAGAGCACTTACAAGGCACTCAGACATTCATAGAACGATTCTTGACTTATATAGATAATTTATACATTCCTCGAAAAGCTTTTTTATGTATATTGGTTAAATTTCCTTTATTGTGTATCAATATCGGAATTGAATAGTTTTATTAAGAAGCAACACGAAGGCTATAGGTGACGAATCTCGTATTTTGAATCTCATTCAAGTGAAAGATGATACCTGAGTCGGCACCCCCTTTCCTACTTCCCCACCATTCCACAGGAAGACTTTGAACCCCAACAGATTTAAAGTGCATCAGTCCCTCCGCACGGAGGGCCTTTGAACCCATGATTCAACGATAAACACCTGCCGTGAATCCGCGACCATAGCCACTAGGTTAACACGGCCATTCATTGTATTTAAGTCCTAATGTTGACTCACTTATCACCTATGGCTTTATCATAGGACCTTACATAATTATTATAATTATTAATTATTAGGTCTTATAAGAATTTATGATTTTCTAAGTATACAATGCTTTACTCGTGAGAGTGAATAGTAGGTACGTTGTCGATATGTACTTGTGCTTTGTATGTTACATTCTATAAGATCAAATTTTGATTTTAGAAAAATTTGTTAAATTATGTTAGTTTAGTTTACTTCAGCACGCGATTAACATTTATTTATTAACGTCAATCTGATATTATTTTAAATTATTTCTATTTAATATTTTGTATTAATGATTTGTTAATTGTTATTTTACAATAAAAAATAATCTAAGACATTTGAATTAATCTACATGATGTTATTTTAATCAAAGTTGCAACTCTACGGTATTCATTTTATCCCACATAATTTATACAGTACCAAATATTACCACAAATGTATTTCCTACATTCAAATCATACAGGATTCTACGTCATGCATTCTACCCATTGCATACCTGGTCAATTGCGAGGCTTAGCTCTTGAACTCAGCCTAATAATGACCGTATTCGAAGCCGAAATCCGGACGTCAGCTATATCCGTTGTGTAACCAATGATGATTTGGGGCTGCTCACCTACTGTAAATTCGGGATATCCGTCTATCATTGGCTCGCAGGCAACCCAGATTTCGCATTCTGGTATGAATAAGGCACGTACAATACATTTGTGGTATACCCATGGAATAATAATGAGACGCAGGTGCATTATTCAACCATATTATTACTCCCTCAAACGCCGGACCGCTACAAAAAACAATTCATATGAAACGTATTTATCAAGGGTGGACACGCACGATGTCAATGAGATCTACACTGCAATAACATAACATTAAATATACAAATTTAAGTTTAATTTTATTAAATTAATATTTTTATATATCCCCAACAGGTTATTATAGCTAAGCAAAGTATAAATATGTAATAAAATGTAGATAAAAGAAAAAATATAGAAAATGATTAATTCAAGATTTCTACAATAAAAATTATATTTAAAGGAATCGAATCAATAAATGCGAGTAGTATAACAATTAATGGTCAAATGTTTGAAATTTGCGGTAAATGTTTTAAACGTTCACATCTATCACAGTTAAGCTATGGTTTATTACGGAAGCGGACCCGTTTTCTGGCGGAAACAATATCATGGTAGATGACGTCATTGAACCGTTGTCTATTGAAATAGGATGACATGTTTTCCGAAAGAGTGTTAAATGCGAGCGGAACGTAAATCGACGGATAACGTATGGTTTCCTACAGGAAAGACCTGATTAGAGAGATTAATGATGTCATTCATCGCAATAATGCGACCGCCAGATAACAGCTCCTCTTTCCTAGAAAACAATAGCTTTACTTAATTACTCATCCACCAACAAAATTACATTAATATTTTGCACATGTTGATGTAATGTTGCACAAACCCATGGAGGGCACGTGATAATGGTAGATTCTATTATTTGCAACGTTGGTGGATTTCAGGGAGATTCCCATCCATCTCCAGTATAAAAGTCCCCGCTAGCCATTGGCACGCTGTTTCTTTTTTCGTTTTTTCCTGCTTTCACTGCCACTTATGCTTTAATACTTAATTGCTACCATACACTATTTAAATATATGAAGGATATAAAGCAACTGATATAAAACCTTAAATACGAAAAACACTGATACTTTCAAAATTCATCACCGAGGCACCGACGAGTCTCAGATATGCATGCATATTAGATTTCTTATTATTCCTCAATGTTGTATTCTGTTTGCATGAAATCTAGCTAATATTCACAAGTAAATACGGACTAAAATATTTGTCTTGGAATGAATAAAATTATATATCAATAAATCTTTAGTAAGAAATTAACTGTAATGAATGCTAAGTAAGAAATTCTAACGACGAATAAGATATATGAACTACACCTAGATAAAAATTGTAAGCTGTTGTCATCAAACAAAATAAGGAACTATTAGTTGTTAAGGTTATTCTCGAATATTTTAATCAACATAAAGTAAAATAAATTAATTCAGACGGACTGATAATTCACTAAAATAAATATGGAATGTGTTTAATTTAGAGAGGAAGTTAAAGTAGAGAAGTTAATCAGAAGAAATTGAATATTTAGTTATATTCCTATCAGCTTAGAACGTAATAATAAATCTTTGAAAATTATTCGCAAATGCTTTTTAATTTAAACATTTATATGCTGCTGTGAATATTACTCACTGGAATTAGTTAGCAATAATTTGTTGTTCTATATTAAAATTAATCGATTAATAAGATAAGAATTTTCATTTCCGATAGATTATATTAATAATAAAATCTTAAACAGTTATTTAATATTTGATATAACGCATCTCAAAATTCATAAATTAGACTTATAAATCAGCAGAATTAACTGGATCTCAAACCAAAAATCTTACAATTTTTTTTCACCACAAGCTGAACTATTGAATAAATTTCAAGCGATAATACATTCCTGGTTTTTATTAATTAAAATAAATTTGGACAATAACTGTAAATACAACTGCAAAAAACATTGCACAGACTGTTTAATTCGAATCGTAGGGTAATACATGAAACAATTTTATGTAAATCCTAATAAAACAGTGATATATGATTTTATATGAATGAATCATTTCGAAATGTAAACCTGTGACAAAATTTAAATACTCACTCATAATGCAAAAAATTATAAATTTTGCATTTCCATGTAAATAATTCTAAGTCTTTATATATATATATATATATATATATATACTGAAAAATTATGAAAGAATAATTTCAAATATTTAAAAAGACAAAAATCCAGAAAGAAATGTAAAAATGAAAGAAAAATAAATGAAAATATGGAACCCAGCAAGTCAAAAAGTAATATCGGGCTGAGGACCGAATAAGCGGGGTTAAACTAGTTTAATGGTACCAACCTTCCATCTTTATATATAACATATATATATATTAATGCAGGAGGATATTTTTTAATAATTTAAAAAATTATGTATCCATTTTCCCTGTGGTTGCGGTAGCCTTGTGGTCATGGTTGAGAACTCGGGGTCGGCACATATATATCAGATCAAAATATAATGATCTGTATGTACAATTTTTCTCATAGACTAACCTTCACTAGGTAAGTACGGGCATTATGCAGCCCTAGGGATCTTTTTCTCCATGTGGGCTTATTATCTTTAGTGAACATGAGTAACGTCCCCTCGGGATACCTAGTGATCTTTCTGTATTTCTGATACTTCTTGTCCACTAATTTTTACCATTTCCCATTTTTTCTGACTTTTAAATCAGGTATACAAATTCTTTGATGCAGTGTAATCAGATTTGGATCTTGCGTCATTAACCTCAATTTTCACTCACTCTATAAACTAGTAAATCTCGAATATCTCATTAATATTAGATAAAATTTTAGCATTTTTCTCTATATGATAGTGAATATTCCAGGTTTTGATCTTATTCCACATCATTAGGCAAATATTGTTTTGATAAAATGAAATTTCAAGTAAAATACAATTTATCGTAGTCTTATGAGCGAGTATACTTTGCAACATCGAGCTGTAATGTGATTTTCCCCATCATTTAACTCTTAGGATTTCTTCTTGTTTGTTTCGATTTCGACATTCCTTCTGCAGAAGGAAGCATGACTTATGTAGATTAGTTTGATTTAATGAAGAGTACAGTAAAATCTTGACTATAATACACACTTTTTTATACATTTTGGCCCGTAACAATGAGGTTGGGAATTATACTCGAGTAAAAATTAAATAAAAAGTCCTTTAAACATCCAACAAAGAACATGTGACGCCTGCCCGATCCGGGCTGTCTCTTGTGCCATAGCTAGATTCAATAATTAAACACTAAGACACAATAATCAATCAAAGAGACACTAGAACAATATTTACGGAATTTATTAACTTCTATTTACTATAACAACAACTATATATGCTCACCTGGGGAAGATTTTTACAAACCAAATTCAACCCACCAATAGTAATCTAACTCTTACCACTACTCCTTCCTCTACTGCAACTCAGACTCTGGATCAACTGTTGAAATCAGTAATAGCTAAACCTCTTGACTCACGCCACTTTTACTCTAATCATCCACTTCAACCTCTCTTTCCACCTCTTTCAACTCCTCCTTCAACCTCTCTTTCCACTTCTCCTTCAGCCTCTCTATCGCGACTTCCAGTCGGAGTTTATATATTTCATAACTCTCCCTTTTCACTTCATTTCTACCTGCTATCTATCTGCATATTCACGTTTTATTTTTGGTTGGGCAAAGGTTGTTTAGCAAAAGCAATCAATCTCAATTAAAAGTCCCCAAGGTTAACGAAGAGAAACCGCGAATAGCACAATGTCACAAACATGCAACAGCTTTTTCACAACACACGCGTACATGTCGCATATTACGGCGGCACCAATAATTATGACTCGACAACAATAGATTAGCTGTGTTCTAGTTAGAGTGATTAAGGCCGATAATTTGACAGTATTGTTTGTTTTGTGTCAATTTTTAAGTTTTTTCAATCGAATTAGTATTTTTTGTTTCTTTTTATTACAAGTTTCAATTATGTTTATAAATACTTGTGCAGTCTTTAAATAAATTATTGAAATATTATAGGTGCATATTGTATTCGAATTATAATTTTTTCCTAAAACTTAGCACCAAATGAAGCATGCGTATCATACACGTGTGTATTATTGTCAAGATTTTACTGTAATTAATAAATAAGATAAATCATTTTCATGTGCAGAGATGAACTGAATATATGGCAGATCTGTGCTGAATAATAAGACTTTAGAGTAAAACTCGGCAATAACACCGAAGGGTTAGTAACTCGAATCCTTAACTTTAGTTCAAGTATCCGAACCCGAAAGAGTTAGTAGGAATGGCATTAGTTTATTATTTAATCGTTTGATTAATCAAATATGAAAATTGCTATCGCAAATAAAAAAGATTAAGTATTTCTTAGCCTAATTAAAATAACTTGATTAATATCCAACAGTTTTATTATTTGACTGTGTAATTTTGTGATTTTCTAATTCTACACATAATATGATACTAAATAAGATGCACATGATCAAGCTGTAGTATTTTGCATATCTTTATTTAAGAAATACATAAAATAGTCATTCGGAACTGAAATCAAGGACGGTGCATTAATTTTTGCAGTATAATCTGATGAAGCTCTGATTAGAAATCCATTTTTTCAATAATATTCAAAGGTCTCAGGTTTCTTAAATGTAATTTGTGTATGAGAAAAACATTAATTTTCAAACAAATATAACTTAACAGTAAAACACAGAAAACACTTGAAACTTTTACCATATAGTTTTTGTATTAATTGATATCAATTCTTATATTTTTATGTGATTGTATAGAAATCTTAGAATTTGTAAAGAAATACACTTTTTTCAAATTTAGAGAAATCAATATTTTACTGCGTGATGGATTCCGAAATACAACAGTGACCAAAATTCGCAAAAGTGATATTATTTAGAAAAACAATATTCTATTTTGAAGTATTTCATACTTTTTAAAAAATCTGGGGAAAAAGCAATTTTTTAATATATTTACATAGAAATTATAAAATGTTTAAAGAAAAAATCCAATTAAAAATTCATGTAACATTTTGTTGTTAGTAATCTGTCTAAATTATGATATATAAATCTTTAAAAAAACTTATTTTAAACATGGATATAAGGTTTCAAATTTATATTATTAATAGTTTATGAGAAATTCTACGAGGAAGCTTAAATATTTCATGTTTAATACTTGTAGAATTAAGTTGAATTATTACAATAGTTGTGTAAAACAATTTTATTATAAAGTTGAATTATAGCAATAAGAAACTTATTATAAAGCTCTTATAATCTTGTAATGATAACTCTGGAAATTATGGTAGTATCATTAAATTTCTGGCACCCAAATGTTCATAAACAATGGGACTCTAGCATTTCTGTTTCTTCAAACATTGAAAATTTTGAAGTTTGAAAGTCCTGAGACCGCATAATTCAAATCATCCAATATAACTCACATGTGCACCATTTTTATCTATAAGAACTTGTGTGTTTTATTTATCACAAAATTTCTGTCTTTAGGAGAAAAAAAAAGTTTTATCAGTCTTACTGCTTAAAAATATATCATACAAACTGCAATAGTTTTTCATAAAACTAAATAATTCCCACTTTCCACATTTAAGGCTTAAAACAACCTATTCCACTCCAACTTTTCTCTTTTCTACCACGAAAAAGAAGCTACCTAAAAATTCTTCACTGTATCCTCCGTTAGTCCTTAGCATGAAAATACGCCTAGGGGTATTCCAAGCGTTTTAGCCGGTTATCGCCTGGCATTCTTCTTAAATTCCCTTCTGCGTCTCTTCTACTTTTCTAGGCCCTCCCTGAAAGACAAACGTTTTCTCCTTTTCTTCGGGCCTGCATCTGTTGTCCGAGAGATAAGCGACGTGGGTCCATCTCTGGGGACGTAAGATGGGGGAGGGAGAACCTTCTATTTCTCTTTTTGTTGCAAACGATCCGTTTAATCTATGGATGGAAGAACATGCAGTGAAAGCTAAGATGTATGCTAAGATCATCCGGAACGGAATTTTTTGGATCACGTGACTCCAGATAGTTGTCGCGTTTTTGTAGGAAGGACATTTTGTAGGATGTTGTCAAGGAACGAAAGGGATAGGGCTAATAAGTTAGTTTTGATATACAATCGTATATTGAAATTATTGGTATATGTATAAATATGTCAATGGGTAATGTAACAATGTTTTATATAAAAATATATCAGAAATATCAGTAAGACAGGTATTTAGTAAGATATCTTAATAAGAAAAATGAATTTAGATGAAAAACATTGTTTCGAAACAACAAATATTTTCTTGTTTTTCGTCGACATATATTGATAGTAAAAGATTGATTTTTTCATTAACGTAGCATTTAGTATCAACCTGAGGCTATTGGCAATGAACCTCGTAATTTTGAGCCTAGATTATATAATGAGGACAACATCTGAGCTGGAATCCCTTCTCCAAACTCTACACCACATCTTACATAGGACTTGGCGGTAGTATAGATTTTACATTCACCAATCCCGCTACATGGTGATCCCTTCGTGGCATCAAGACTCGAACCTATGGCTTGATGGAAACAACACCAGTCGGGAGTTTGCGGCCGTTAAGAGAAGTACATAAATATTGAAATAACTATATATTTTCTAAACATATCAGGAAATATACATTGAAGTACCTATGTAAGAAAAAAATATCTTTGTTATGTTACATGAGTATTGAAACAGCGATTTAACAAAATGTATGAGGGTATGAGTAGGATCATCGTTTCGTAAGATACCCTAAATAATATGATGACTAAAATGTTTTTGAAACACATATTTTCCTGTTTTTTGTCGTTGTATATATATAGAAGATGAAGATGTATGTAGGTATTGAGATAAGTATATACTTCAAAATAAATGAAAAAAGGGATATTAAAATAACTATATAATAAAATGTATAAGAAGAGAGAGAATAAAATTTATGGGAGAGTTAATTATATTTTACTGCTCAAAGCACTGCAAAAAATCCAGAGTGTCAGTTGTTTTAACTCTTTTTCAAATGTTTGCTCAAGATTTTCTGAAAACTCAAAAGCAGTTTATTATATTTTGGAAAAGACGGAAATTCTTACTTAGGTTACTGAATTTTATTTTTATTTAAAGAAAGTGAATGCAACTTGAATATCTATAAATATTTTAATCACCTGTCTAAAAAGCTGATAAACGTGCCTTAGTTAAAAATTAAAATGCATATTAAGGTTATGGAAAAACAGTTATCAGTGAAATAACAAAAATAGAAATATTAATTTTGCAAAAAGATGTATTTATCTGCTGCTCGTGACAAAGGTTTGAAAGTTGAAACATCAACATCGTGAACTTGAATTATATTAGAAACACTATACATTTTACAAAACATTTTTATGATTCAAATAAAATGCATTTTTCGGGAAATTATAAGAAAAATTGGATGAATCCTTAGATATTTCAAATATATGAATAATAGTCTAAGATTTATTGAAAGGTTATTTGTCATTAGAGGTTCACGATGTTATTTCGTGAAAACTTGAAAGATGTATGTTTCTACTATATACTATATTATTTTGTATTGTCAAAGTCGCACCCCGTTTCAACGCATTTGTAACAAAGTGGGACTAGTCGGGCAAACTCGTCAGAGAATAAATCCGGTGGTTGCATTGTCCCCTCCTGGGCTTAATAAAAACTTTCACCTCGTAGTCAGAATTAACTTTATGGCCCTTATGTTTCCCCCGTAAATTTTTGAAAAAGTATTATCATTTAGGGGAATAATTCAACGTAAAGTAAGCGTACTTCCAAGCTCCAGGCTCCGAAACCATTACTATTAAATAAAGAAAAAACCCTTCTCAAATTCCTTACGGTTGATATTTTCACAAGTAAAATATTTTTATATACCGAACCTTTACCAATATTAACAAGATAAAAGGTAAAACAGATGATTCTACAATGAAAGTAATATATTAAATGAAATATTAAAATAAGAGCAAACGATAAAGTACTAAGGTAGACAATAATATTCTGTTCGTATAATAAAATAAAAACAAACGATTAAATATTAAATTAAATACATCTTAACAAAGTAAGTATGCCTTATAAACTAACTAAGTGGAATTATTATAATCATAGTGTATTATAATGTCAATTTCTTTAACCTAACACCATATATTCCTTTTTATGTCCATTTTTCTTGGCACCATTTTATCAAAACAACTACATATTGACATTTATTAAGAAACTTTTGCATTAAGACACACTGGCACATCCGTAAACTTTTCATTACTAATTCTTTTCGTATAAAAATAGTTTCAATTTTCAAATACTAATAAATTAACGAGTTTAAAATTCGAAAGTATGTAATCCTTAAACATTGATAATGAATGAATTTTATTTTAGCTTAAAATTAAAAGCTTATATTTTTTACCTTTAAAGTTTTAAATGTAAAAAATATAAGCTTTTAGTTTTATTAAAAGGCTGCGCATTGATGCTAAAATTTTAATTTAAGAATATTTATTTTATATTCAAGCATTGCGATTGTAAATCAATTTATAACTTTAGTCATATGTTTTTGTGAAGAAATATTCTACAATCTCACTTTTGAAAACTTATTTTCAAAAATATTTCCTTGAATGTTCTGATAAAATAAAACGCGCTTCTTACAATTTGTAATTGAAAATCTTTAGTAAATCTAATTAAAAAAGCGCATTATAAGAATTCTGAAGTTCAAAATAATAAAAAGATTAAGTATGCTGATCATTTTGTTGGAATAGCTTAATATTCAAATTTTACAATTCTGATCTTGTTTACCTTGAAAAAGAGACAACAAGCTCAATACTTTGAAAAGAGTAACATTTCATATAATCAAAATGAAAAATAAATAGGAAAACTTCAGGTAATTTTTTAAAATGATATCTTTCAAAACGTAGCAGGAATAATCCTATTTACCGTTATCTTATTTTTATAATAAGATAGGAATAAATATTATTTGAGTTTAGGTTCCAAAACACAAAATTTTAATAGCTTTATGAAAGGAAATATTTATTACATCGACTTAATTTTCTTTTTTTCTTTGAATTTCTGAAGAATAATATAAAATATTTGATAGAATGTATCATTCAAAGCTTTCTATTTCAATTTTATTAATGCATAATTTATTTTTAAAAGTACCAGGACATAACGAGGAATTTTATATTCCAAGACTCCTTTTTTATGAGACATGCATTTTTTCTCATTATTAGTAGAGCTTATGTGTCTTTGTGTGCCTAACAATGATATTTTAATCATTTCATTGAACTATAAAAGTAATTTGCTTGTCAAAAATACTTTTTCCCTATTAATTGAATATGACATTATATGACATATTTTATATGACATGACTTTTTTAGGCATATTTGCTTTTAGTTCCCATTTTAAAGAAAACTATTACACAATATGATTTTATAAAGGGTACTTATACATGTTGTGGACTAAACATATTTTCTCTTTAATGAATACTGAAGTTTTAAGAAATAGTTTTAATATTAAAAAATAATAAAAAAAAAACATTACAATTTCCAAAATTGTAATCTTTTTTTAATTGTTTAAGAAAGCTTACAATAATATCATTAAAAAGTTGTTTTCTTCTTTTGTGTATTATTTTACATATGAGGAGTGTAATATTTTGTATATTTATGGAATATTATTTTTAAAAACTGCACTTAAATGCAAATATATCTGAAAATTCATATCCACATTCAACTCAAAGCAAAAGAAAAAAAACCTTTTGACTAAAAAAAACTTTTATAGTTCAATAAAATTATTAAGGCACACGGGAAAATTCTATCTCTATAAATAATTATAAAACACAAATGTCACAAAAAAAGAACGAGTCTTAAGTTTAGTATTATATATTCAACCGTTTGACCTTGAACTCTTGAAAGCACACAAAAAATGCAATTTTCATAGGAGCAGAGTAAATATACCAAAGATCATTTCTGTTTTATCTTGAAAATCTATAATTGCACTAACACATTAAGCAAATCATGTGCTTATTCTTTTCTTAAAAAAATAACAATAATTACATTTTCCTCAAACCAAATCCTCTAAACATTAATTTTTCTATAAACTAGTGCTCAGTTAATGATTCATAAATTCCATTGCTAATTGCAAGGAATGAACAAACGTAAAACCTTAAAATAACGGAACTAGATAATTCAATATGCAATGAAAGATATATTTACTCTAAATTGTACCCAATTACCCTAGATCCCGCTATAAAATAACCTTAACTGGTATCCATACGATAATGTGCTCTTACTTCTTCCAATATTTAGCAGTCAACAAAAATCAATTTAGAGATTGGTGTCTGGAGTAAAAGCGTGAATGAGCTTAAACCCATCATTATAAACTGATTCTTAACCACAGATCTTATTTTTGAGACTCTGTAAAGCATATTATTCAAAAGGCAGTAACTCCCTTAATAGACGCCTCAAGCCATCTTAAACGGAATCAAATAATTAGCTAAAAGCCCAGCTCTTCGTCTTTCAAAGTGATCCATTTAACAAAATTGAATCGCTATCGCTGGTGCAAGCACCAGAAAGTTTTAAGACATTTTTATAGCTTCATTCTATTACGTGAAAGTGATACCTAAAGAAGGTGTCCAGCATATTTATTTTCTGCTGCAGAGAGAGTGTAGTTTGTAGCAGGTTGCTTTACTTTGCTAAGTGAGTGGTTTTTCATTCCATTCATAGAATGGAATTTTTTGGGGGGTTTCTAAATGCGGTATCTGAAAAGAATAGAATAGATTCATTTTATATTATTTCACGCAATACATGCCATATTTTTTAAGTAATAAAATATCAGTATGGGTTGTATTTCAAAATAAATGATACTATTTTGGATTCTACTTCATTTCTTTATGGGGTGATATTTAAAATAAATGGAGACCGCAGAGTGATCATGGTTGCGTGCTCTCGTCTTGCGTTGTTTCAATCAAAACGTGAGTTCGAATCCGGATTCCACTGAATACCCTTCTTGACTATTGAATTAACTTTTACATATAGCATTGGCGTGGCTTGGATATTTTCAGAATGGAGAACTCAGATTCGTCCTCAACATATGACAAAGTTTCAAAATTATGAAGTCCGTCTCCAATAGCTTTCGTGCTATTTGGTAGTGCAACATTAATAAACAACAATTATAATATCAAAGAAATATTTGAAAACTTTGACAATTGGATATTTTGTAAGGACAAGAATAATTTAAACATTTTTTTAAAACTTTTAAACATGATCTGCAATTAGAAAGTATTTAACTCATTAATTTAAGAGATAAATAAAATTAAATTTAATAGTTGGAACATTAACTAACATATCCAAAATGAATGCTTTAATTTTTTGAGAGGTTTGTTTTGTATTGAATACACTTATGGCTTTCTTGAGAAATTCACAATGCATTCTGTATAAAACAATCCATTCAAAAACCTACAACTATGCTATTTTTAGACCAAAATGGTCTAAAAATGTTAAGAGAGCCTATTTCAAAACTCATTAAATTTATTTTTTGAGCATTCGATGTATTTTCAATTTTACAGGATGCTCTGAATAAAGCTTAAGAAAGTTTCTACCATTGGGACAAATGAACTTTGTTCCAGAAATTATTTTATTATTCTGAGTATATCCTTTTTCCCATTATTATTTATTTCGCAAATAAAACACCTATCTGTTTGAAGCAATAAAAGTTTAATTTAACTTGTAAAAGTAACTATTAACATTTATCTACAAATAATCTTAACGCGGCATCTGCATTTTTTTGCTCATGTCTTAATCTAATGAAACATAAATGTCCCTTAATTTACTCATCTTAATTTATTTCTTTATAACTAAAGCTTAAGTAGAATCAAAGAACTTTAAATTTGAGGTACATAACATAAAAATATTTTAAGAAAAAGGAATTAATCTTATTATAAGATGTCAAATATAAAGGCTCTAATATTACTGAAGTTCATTTGAAGTATGTATAGGTGAAGTTCCTCCCATTTTTAATATAAATTAAACATTTATATAGCCTTTAGGTTTAAGATATTTTCCATCCGAACGTTGAACCATAAGTCATCTCCAATATTTCCGTATGCTAATATTTGTTAATGTTAATTTTAACCAATTTTCAACCTTTTAACTCTGTATAATATAACATAAATAATAATTTAAGGCAACTACATACATCAAATTCATTCAGAAGAACTGCAAAACTAAGAATATTTCACCTTAAAGCATGAATTCATATTTTCAAATCAGTAACTATTGATTATTTTATTATAATTTGATTATTTAAAATGCATCCATTCTGATAAATGAGCATTGAATTTTACATCACAGTGTTTTTTTTTATCATTATTTAACTATTATCTTTGTTTTTTTTAAGTTGTATCATGTATTTCTTAAAGAATTGTGAATACCTTTAGAAATAAAAATATCAATTTTTATAGGCATATTAAGTAAAAAAATAACATAATGAACCAAAATTCAAAATCATTTATATTGTTTAATAAGTTTTTCACTTTCATAAAACTAAAATACGAGTACATTTTCAAAATATAGTGTAAGTCCTCAAAACTTGAACTTATTACTTCTTTTTTAAATGACTTCTAACACTGATTATATTTCACAAACGTTTTATTGATACAAACGTTTTATTATCTCTAATCTTAATAAATAATTAATTTTTTTAAAAATTTGTTTAGATTCTAAATTAACAAAAAACTATCTTTTAAACGTATTCCTATCACTAGTTTTACATTCAAAAACCAGTTTGAGAGAAAGCTTTTATGATATTTAGTCAAATCGAAAACTCCTACCAACATAAAACTGTATTACTTCCTCCGACCACATTCGGCTATGAATCTGAAATTCCTAAGCTACAAATCTTAGCAAATTCCATATATTAAACCCCTCAGGCATTTATTATGGATGGAGAGCGAGGACTAGGATTTACGACGAAACATAAAAACAAAGGAAAAGGCATTTCCGATGCAAATATTGACAGTAATCCTCCGACACTCATAGAAATGCATATATCAGCAATCTAAAGACTCCTTTCACAAACCTTTTGTGAAAGGAACCTTGCAAGATTTGTGGTTATAATCATTGAATGTATCTAGGCTTAACAATTACGGTGTTTGATTACTGAGCACCAGGTTCAATTCGAAGGAAATCTCTGTAATCGTTCGCTGCCGTTCCATGAATATTTTAGGGAATATTAAAATTCAAGCTCGTAAAATGATCGAGAAAGTTCATTTGCTAAAGGTTAGAGTTGGAATTTCTGTATAAGGAACATTTCAGAATATCTCAAAACGTTTTAATATGTTGGCTTAAGACTTTGGGTTTTCTTTTTTTTTTTTTTTTTTTTTTTTTCAATATAATGCTAATTTGCTCATTACTTTCTAATTGGAATACTGAACTTATAATATTCTTTAATGTTGCAATTCCCTTTTTTATGTTAAGGTTCTTAACGTGTGGGAGTTTTTTTTATCATAATAAAAATAGCTCTGCTCATCATTATCAAAATAATTAGAATCAATATCTATGAACTTGTAGCAGGTTTTTAATGCAGAAATTCTTTTTTTTCATATCAACCACTCTGATGCTCTACGATGTATGAGAGGATACATATATTATAAAAATACATATTACATTAGTAATATTTTAGTAATTATAATTTAATTTTCAGCAAGTTTTTAAATTGGAAAAGGCAAAATTACTAATGTTCTTCGAGAATAATCTTGAGGGAAATATTTTGGGGGAATCTTATATTATACCGTATAAGAAATTGAAAGTTGTAACAGCCGTTTTGTCATTAAAATGTTTCTGAGGCAAATATTTATGTTATACAATTACTCATATCTTGTAAATTCTTTTTCTCTATTAGATAAACACATCAAACGAATTTCAAATTAAATTATTTTCAGAACATTGGGGGGGGGGGCTTTTGGTATTGATGCAATATAATTTTAATATAAATTCTAATTAGACGTTATTTACGTAAAAGCAAAAACTAATAAATACTGGGCTAGGCAATGTGTTTCGAAAAATGCCGTCACTCTGCTTTTTGTAATGTATTACATAGAAATGTTTCAATTCATTATATTATATAGTAGCCTTTATAAAAATTTTAGAACCAAGTTTTACTAATAAGAAACAAAAACTGAAGTTATTTATGTCATACATAAGATAACCTTATTAAAAATTTAAAGGAGTTGTATTGATAATATAGATCTTTACTATGTCAAGTTATGATATATATATATATATATTTGTGAGCTTGAATAAAGAAGTAGCCATAAAACAGGAGCAAAAACAGAATTTTTGTATAATTCCACAATAGATTTCATAAATAGGCTTATTCTTTTCTCTAATACTATCTGCAACGATATAAGTTAATGAACATTATTTTGGTTAAACACGATTAACATCTGGATTAATATGGATATCAATATAACTATCAATAGTTATTCCTTGCATTAATTTAAAAATTTCAAATTACCTAATCATCGTGAGTATTTGGAATAAACTTAATTGGAAAACTTTAAAATAGTATTTACAGTTTAATTTATTCTAACTTAGCTTATTAATTATTTTAGCCTAATGAGTCGGAAACCAAATAGTGAATTTAGTAAATGAAAGTGTAGTAAATATTAATTAAAAACTACTATTATTTGTGTAAAATTTTTTATATCCATGACAATAATCACGACTCAAATTTGAAGTCAATATAAAAATCATTTTGTATCACGAGTAAGCGAGAAAGATAAAAATAACAAGTTTCACTACAACTAAATATGTTTATGTGGGATTAAAATATAGTTAATTTTAATATGACATTCAATTTTTATGATTTCCTTTATCAAACTTGTCAGAACCAAGTCAATAACTCTGTTCAAAACTAAAGCCACTAAATCTGACATAAAACATAATAAAATTATTTTTTCCTAATATTCTTTAAGTACGAGAAAGAAAAAAGTACTCCTGGATCATTTTTATACATTAGAAAGGCTCTCAAAATAAATGTTAAGAAGTGATCAGTTAACGAATTTATGCATTAACAAAAAGAAAAGCGTTTGTATGGCCAAAAATGATAACACAATATTAAAAACATTTGTACTCCAAAGTACGTCGAAAGTAAAGCTAAATTAGGAAGAAATAGGTTCAAACTCTTAAGGTAAAATTGGGCAAACAACTGTCTTAAAATGCAAAATAAGCTTACTCCATTTCATGCCAATCATTGGATTCTTGATTACATACGATTCAAAATAAATCATTAATTGATAAGTAAAATATTTAATTTTATCCATGTTTTACTTATAACCAATGTAATTTTCATTATTCTTAAAATATATTTTCAAAAATGAATGGTTAAGTAATATTTCAGATACATAAGAAAAGTCTTTTACAATAAAATTTTGTAAAGTAATTAAGTGGCGAATTTACACATTTCTGAATCCCACAGCCATTTTGGTGGTTAAAAATTTAAATTATTCTACCCAGGAACATTCTTTTTTCATATACATTCCTTTTTCCATATTATTCAATAATGTTTCTCAAAATAAATTTATTGCCTTCACTTAGGTTTACAAACCAGGATCCAAATGGGAACATATTACTGGAAAATAAATAATCAAGAAGTCCAAATAAGTTCATATAGCATTAACATGTATGTTCCTTTTTATACAATATCTGATAAATTTATACACCATCTCTCAACTAAAAAGGTACAGTTAACTATCCATTTAGCAACACAGTATTATAAATGAAATGTGGAGCATGTTTTGTAAAAAAAAAATTGGATTGATTCAAATAAAAATTAGCATAATAATAAAAAGACTTCTATCTATGTGATAATGAAGTCAAAGGATAGCAATTAATGTTTGAGAATTCATTAAAATGAATAATAAGACCTGATATTTTAGGTTTTATATTTTAACATGATGAAGCATACTTTAAAAAGAAATTGGTAAAATCTGATTTTAGAACATGGCTTGGTTACGGAAAAAAATGGCGCTAACTCACGCCCAAAGAGTTGCATTAAATTTTGGTCTATTAGGGGGACTATATTAAAAGTGTTGCCTATTCGGAGCATACACCTCCCTTTTTAATTCCATTTTTGTTTCTGTTGTCAAAGTGTAGGCTAAAATAGGGTGTAAACAAAGGTATTATTCGGCTACATAGAAAATTAGAATTTCAGCCTAACTCCCAAATATTTAGTGCTATAGTCTCAATCATATGTCATTCAGCCCTTATCTAAGTATTTTAAAACTTCTTTTATATTACGATTAGAGTAAAAATCAAATTATTCTCTTTTAATGTTAGGCAATACGTATATCGATAAATAGTGATTCTAAGTGCTTTTTTGCATAAGAGTACTTTAATAAAAACTTAATTTTATTAAATTTTGAAAAGTTATTCCATTTTGTCACAGGCCTCGAAGCAAAAAAAGTAAAAGAATGATCATTATTAATAGGCTTTCACACTTTTAAAATTTACATGAGTAAAAAATATTTAAAAAAGTTCAAACTCTTAAGAGGATTCAATCCTAAACAGAGATTAAAAAATTCATTACAAATAATAATTTTTTTTATTGTAGAATATGTTCGAAAAGATTTTGCTTTTCATTATTTCGATATACATCATTGAAAATTCTAAAATCTTTTTTTTAATAAATTTTCAAACGCTGAAACTTATTCATTTTATACTCAAATCTTTATAATTATCAAAAAAAGATTATTTAATGTAGTTAAAAAAAGGTACAATGACTGGCTTAAGACGAAGATTGATAATTAAATGATACAGAACTTATATAGGTCTACATAATTTTATATATGGAATTATATAGGATTATACAATTTTATATTTAGAATTATATAGAATTACATAATTTTATATTAAAAACTATATTTAAGTGTACAATTTTATTTTTAGAATTATTTTGGTTTATATTATTTTATTAGAAATATATAGGCTTATATAATTTTTTCAGAGAATTGTATAAATTTTTATAGTATTTTACCAGAATTATATTTACAAAATTAATGTGGGCTTATATTATTAGTTTTAAAATAGATTTATGCAAATTTAAATTTGACATGGGTAAAAGAGAAATATTAGAGAAAAAATATAATATTGTAATTTCGGTTTGAATTATGTTTTCAGACTCTTTAATATATTAAAGATCATTTTTAAGCCTATTAACAGGAATCAATCTTAAACGGAGATTAAAGAATTCATTATTAACATACATTTTTTTAACCGTTGAATAATTTAAAAAATATTTAACTTTTTTCTCTATTTCAGCATAATTAATTGCTTATTCCAACATCTTTTTTTTTTTATAAATTTTTAAATGCAGAAATTTATTCATTTTATTTTTCAAGAACTTTATAAATATCAAAACGCCTCTTTTATTTTAATTCAAAATAAGTTTCAAACGCAGTTTGAAATTTTAAAAGTATTAAATTTATATGTAATTAAAGTGTTCGGTTTAATTCAGCATTTTTATTCATCCTTATTTTAAAGAAATGCTATTTTAGCTTGAAGTTACATATCGACAAATATAAATCTTATGTTTAAAAAAACTGTAGCCCTTTTTTAGTCTTACTGCATTGTTTACTCTTAAAAGCCTGTTTAAAAGCAAACATTTACTCTCCAGTCGAATCAAATACTGCAACAAACATAAACCGGTATTGCTTCCTTCCAACAACATCCGACTACAAATCTGAAATTCCTAACCAACAAATCTTACGAAATGTAGTCTATTAAGTCACCTCAAGCATTTATTATAGTTCCAGGACGAAGACTGGGATTTACGAAGGAACATAAAAACTAAGAGAACAGCGTTTCCGATGCAAATATTGACAGTTATCTTTGGAAACTCATAGAACGGGTATATCAGCAATGCAAAGGAATAACTTAAGAAGAGATTTGAGGTTATATCCGCTGTGAATGTATGCGGAGTTGTAGCAATTATGGTGTTTGATTACTAAGATCGAGGCTCGTTTCTGCTGAAATTCTTGCATTCAGTTGTTACGTTTTCGTGAATAATTTGAGAATATTGAAATCGAAGTTCGTGAAATGCTAGCTGAATTACAGAGTTAGAAATGTATTTGTTTTAAGATCTGTTGAAAGTTGGAAATGTTTATAATATTTTATGTCATTTATTTGTTGTTTCAGATGAAAGTCTTTTTATTTTTAATAAGTTTTTATTAACTCACAAAGTAACTTGCCTGAGTCAATTGTAACTTTTTCTGGTTCACAACGTTAAAAGCTTTTTTCTCACTTTTTAAAGAGCTCATTTGAGCTGAAACTTTCTATACACGATTGCTTTGGATGGCAATTCCATATTTTAACTATAATTAATAAAATTAATTGATTAAAACTAATTATTTCAAGAATTGCATTTCACGCCAAGTTTCTCGCCAAGTTGCCAAACGGTCACCAAATCCATCGTTTATTAATTTATTGTTTTCTTTAATTTTAATTACATATAGCTGATATAATATTCAATTTAATAATTTATCGTTTACTTAATTTTAATTACATTTAGCTTAAATATATTCAACTTAATAACATAATGTATCGTTTACTTTAATTTTAATTACATGCAGCTTAATTGATTAACATAATGCTTAATTGAGGAAAAAAAATTCACGTCTGTCTTTTAGATGACAAATTTAATAAGCATCAAGTAATAAAGTAAATTTTTAAAACTAATTATTGAATAAATTCAATCTGACTCGACATTTCCTTTTGCTCTAAGAATTGGAGGTAATAAAGACTTACACTACGCAAAGTGTGAAGTGTGAAAGAAAATCCATGTTCAAAAGACTCGTTTTTTCCCGGCATTATTTACCGGTTTATAAATAGCTGGTATTGAATTGTACTAATGGTAAATTAAGTTCATTTATGTAAGTAATAAAATTCAACAAAGGTAGTTTTTATTAAATTATACATTTTAATGTTTCCAAACAAATGAGAAAAAATGTAAATATTCTACATAAACATTAAAAGTTGAAATAATTACTGAGTAGAAATGTGAATGTTATAATCATTTAACTTTTAAACATTTTTAGATTTATTTCAATATTTCGAATCTGTGACGTCGGGCTATTAGCAATTTTCTTATCACTAACCTAGGGGATTTCTATTGAACTTAATTGCAAACAATTAGAATTTCTTCCCAACTAAAATGAAAGGTGATTATGTTAATTAGATGCAGATCGAAATAAAGTGAACTGAATCAGATATAATGATTTATAAATAAGAGGAAAATTAAGAGAGATACAGAGGCTAAGGATAGGCAGAATGAAACCAAGAATTGGCAACCCAAGTATTGTTATGATCTTAAGGATTGGATTGAACTACACTTACTACATTAATCTACGTGGTTGCTACCAAAGACAGTTCAGAACAGAATAGCGCAGGAATCGGTACCGTTTCAATTATTATTAGAACTGTTAGCTAGGGTGGAACGCTGGAGAGAGTTGTCTAGGCTATTAGGCATTGATAATAAATAATTTCGCTTGTTCAGTCTCGAGTTATCTTAAGTTGTTTTTCTGTCTCTTAAGCTTAATATATTAAATTGAATTATGACACAAAAGGCTACTAATAGTGGATAAACGACGCAAATCATTACAAAAGAACTGGAAGTAATCAACTAATTCTAAATTCAATCTCAAGTATAATCATCGAATAATTTTTATTTCATTCGTTTTAAAATATTTAAATTGTAGTTTTCATACAATAGTTAAATTGATTACTGAAAAACATATTTTTATCGCATTTTGAACCAACGTGTAAGTATAAAAATTAATGCTTTCATTACTTTGTAGAGTTAGATTACCTATTTCATTGATTTTTATTGCCAAGCCTTTTTGTAATGAAACTTTAAATTAACATGCTATAAGATAAATAATTATACAATTATTTTTTTTTATCTAAGATAACATAAACGTTTTCTACAAAGATAAAGGAATTTAATTTTTTCAAAGTTTATGTAATCTGAAATTTTATAACTTAAAAAAAAATTCAAGATTGAAAAATAATTAAAATTATGCACATCTATGTGCAGTAAATCATATTTAACTAGGTATAAATTATGCATGAGCGATTAATAAAACCTACCTGGATTTACATTTGTGTGTCGAGTAATCAGATGTAGGTACATTTTACATAAATTACGCTGCATTTATGTCTTTAAGCTTTGCATAGTATTTGTAAACATAATATTCTATACATTGAAAATAATTAAAATTGAAAATTTGAGAATAATACAGTTTTTTATAAAAAAAACACATTTTCACATTAAAATATTACTTAATTTTTATATAAACACTGTATAATACCTAATATTTGTAAATATTTATTTTAAACAAATTATTTTCTCTGTACAGTAAATATGCAATACAATAACTCAATGGAAATCATCATTTTTATAGGTAAAGTAAATTTTGAAGAAGTTGCACCAGAAATCCTAAAAATCTATACAATTTCAAATATAAATATTTGTTTATGATTTAAATATCTGACAGACATGAATACAAATATTTGTTCTAAGGCATAGAATATTTAATAGTTTTAAAACTAATTTTATACTATTCTTTTTATCAAATTTCTATTAATAATATATGCAATGTTTTCAGCAAAAGGACCCTCTATTTCTTAACAGCAACAGTTTTAAGAAATGCAAATAAAGAAGCAGTTTAAGGTTTGTTATCATAAAACCCCTATTACTAGACCTTAAATACGGGGGCATGACAAAAACTAAGATTTTGTACTTTAAGGAAACACTAAAGACTTAAACGAAGAGAAAATTAAAAGCAATTTGTAACTAAATTTAACTTTAAACTTATTAAGAAAGCTAAATCGATACCCACAATATAACAAAATAAAATTAACAATTGATACTTTTAGATTAAATGAAAAATATTAACTCCTAACCATAGCACAAAAACTAGACTTTTATCTCCTTTTGGATCTTTTATCCCTCATTCTCTCCTAAATCGTTCCTCACAACTGTACCTGAGAAGTGTAAGGCAAATACAATTAGAACATTTTAGTAATATATTTACATGAAATCAATTTGTAAGCTTCCAGCTGCTAACTAAACATAAGTACAGACTCGACGTATCCCAAATTAAATCAATAAGAAGTGAAATAAAATCTGAATCAAATGAAATGAAGTGAAATCTGAACACCCTGATAAGCTCAACTCATGCATCTTTTTAGGTCTCGTCTATCCCATTTTCTCGTCTATCTTTCCTCCAGACTCCATGAACAAAGAGTACTACATTGACAACTAGAATACATGTCTTAAACTCATTTACAGAAAATAAGTATATGATATAAATGTGGTTAGGCTAAGAGAAGAAGAATCAATAAAACAAAATAAAACCATACTTGCAACATGAAATAATTTAAATTAAGTACATACCACAAATTTAGTTATTATGCGTAAATTATATTTATACAAACACGAGCACCTTTAGAGAAAAAAGTTGTCATTTAGTCGTATTTTCTAGCAAAATTTCTGCGACAAGCTTCAAAACAAAGTGAAGCATTTCTTTTACGTTTGAGGTTAACCTACTTGACTAATATGATTAATATTTTTAAAAAAAATAAACAATATCTGCGATTTTTTTGAAATTTAAAAATATTTTAGTTCAATAAGAATACACCATTAAATATAAATGTGCCAGTGTGAAATGTTCAGGATTTTCTATTTTAAATTATTTTTTTGAGTACGGTATATATACGACGGTGACTCAAAACATACCGAATTTGGGGACAGCTGGGGTTTTGATCCCAAATAGATGTAATCATCAACGGCTTCCATCTGTTATATGGCATCAACAAAGATTCATTGGTTTGCTTTGAACCCTGCAATGTCGAGCTGTCGTCGTCAATTCGAATCTTATTATCATCGTCCATGAAACCTAAATTCATCATTAGACACCAAAAGTCAAGCCAATAATCAAAACAATATGTATCTTCATATGAATCTACTCCAAAGGCGAATATGAGCTCATACATTGGCGACTATATTTTGGGATGCATAGACAGCCATACGCATAGATTTCTCAGAGAAGGAAAATTTATCAATGAGCAATGCTATGAAGAGTTATCCTGTTACTATTTCCCATTCCTAACAAGAGAACTTTTTGGACAGCCTTCATGTACTTAAAATAATTCATGCTGTTATAAATTACTCCTTATTATGTATTGATATCCATTAACAATAAAAATATTGATGCATAATTGGATAGTTTTATTTCATTTTCATGGATTTTTTTCGCTTTATTATTCTATACGAAGTGAATGCAGTACATGGACATAAGAGAATTGCTTCATAAAATAACGTGTAAATAATAATATACAACAAGATATAAAATTTGTTGAACTCTTTCCTATTTATCAATCATTTTGGGACTTTTATATTTAAGGTACTTTGTACTTTTCAAAATGATCTTCTTTGTATTCGAAATATTCGATATGATTCTAATTTTGGTCAAAAATGAATAATTTTCATGTAACTTCAAATTACATTACGGGTGTTTGGGTATTTTGAGGTAAGAAATTATTTAACAATTTCATAACAAAAAGGTACTAAAGTTGTATTTTTTTAAAAATAAATTGCTCTACCAAGATCAAAAAATTATTTTCTTCTCTATAAATAACGCAATTCATACACATATGTGTCGCAGCTTTTATTTTATTTTTAAATGTCATGAATTAACCCACAAAGTTCGAAACGAAAGCACAAAAGTAAATGTAATTCATCTTAATCAAGCAGCATACTCTAATTTTCGTTCACTGCATAAACAACATAAATCTCCGAGTTTAGAGGTTCTGGATTACATCAGTTAAAGATGTTTACGCGGAAAATATAACGAGAAAACCATAAAACTTCACTTCATTTGTAATCATAGAATTGAAAGCAACAGATGTTCTGAAATTTAAGAAATTGTGGCCGATTTGAAAAAGTAACATGTTTGTCAACAACATCGTAAGGCAGAAGTATTCCAAAGATACAAAAGAAAGAACATTTGCTTCTTCGAAATACAAGATATTTCATTATAATTCTGTTAAAAAAATGGTGGAGAATTTTCACGATGGAATCGCTAAAGAGAATTTAAATGTTGAGGGGAAAAAAATTTCACCTCACTGTCACTTTCATTAACCAAAGCCTATGTATTGAAAGTGCCAATTAGTAGAAAGAAGTTAGACGATTTAAAGTCAGAGTAGAATACCATTCATTCTGGAAGAGCATGTGACAATCTATCTAAACATATTTTTGGACAACTGCAGAAGTTGAAGATAAGAATAGTGGAGAATATGTTTATGTAAATTAATAATAGAAAAAATTGAAAATGTTAATTTTTAAATCATATCTCCACTAATTTTGATCAAAACAAATATTAATATGACTATTTTGGGGAATTTAAATATCACATAACTCTGTTTTCTTCGGAACACCATAAGTCAAAAACTGTTTTCAGTTTAGTAAAATTTCTTGTTCCTAAATATTAAAAATTACAATTGTTTAATTACAATTGTTACTACTGGTTTTTTTT
>BMAW01086778.1:0-15038 GCA_019974015.1 Nephila pilipes
TATAAAAAACAAATCAAGAGCAAAATGAAAACAAAGAAATCGAAATTTAAAAAAAATCATGTGTACCTTTAAAAAGAATGTAGAAAGTGCGTTCACTTTTTATTGTTAACTTGACAATTTGTGAAGACGTAAAAATAGAAATAATATCTCCTAGAAAATAAATCCGGCAAATAATCTGCTAACACTCTACGGACAGAAATCTATCAAAACAAGAAGTAGCTAGCAGCTGTCTACAGAACTATTGCCAGTTCCATCGGATGAATTGATATCACTTAGCCATTTTTAAAAGTGTTGAAATAAAAAAAAAAGCTATGATAAAAATCTAAAATTAATATTCTAAGTTGCTAAATTATTTGAAAGTTACTCTTTAATTTTAGGACGTTTGTTGTTTTAGTAGTTGTTTATTATTATTTTTATGCAATCTATATAAATAATATTATGCTATAGTATTAGCCTCAATAGAAGCGGAATATCTCAAACAAATTTTCTCATCAGCAGTCTGCTAATAGCGCTCAGTTCAATTTAAAGTTACAAGCTTTTGAAATTTTATTGCGATTTTTCCGAACATAAGTAATCAAAATTCAAATGAATATGAATTATTTAAGAGTCTTTATATTCAAATTATGAAAAATCTTTTAATTTCATCTGTGAATTGTATAAATAATATCTATACATATTTTTTTTTGTACATATTTAATATTTTTATTGCTTCGGTAAACAAGTTTTTCGATTTTTTTTGATGAATGCATGAATGAATTTTTTTTATCATTGTAGTAAAAGAAATGTTATCTGTTGTAGTAATGCATTGGAGATTACATAAATCTCACCTTGTTTCGTGTTATCATGCTTATCTTTCTGAAGTACTTTTGAAGATGAATTACGAAATCTTTTTTTATCCGAAACGTTTGATGAATCTCCGAATGATACCTAAAACTTGGATTACTTCATGCATTTATGTTGAAAGGGTCAATGGTGGAGGTAAGTCAAGAATCGTTTGTTTGAAGAGTGAGATTTCTCAAATTGCTTGTTTCGTTTACTTTTAAAATGAATTTCTATGTTATACCAAAAGTATCAGTTCTATAGAAGTGACATAAATGTTATTTTTAGGTATTTTGAAATTAATATTTTTTTAATAAAGTAATTTTGTGATTTTCTGATACTTGTATTATAATTTCTAGAACTGTATTTATATATATATATATATATATCTTATCTACACTTGTATATTTTTTAGAGTCACTAAATAGAGATTTTTATAGTATTTAATTACTCTTTTACAAATTCACCAATGCTTTTTTTTCCCTATTTAATATTTTTTAGGCATATATTTAAAAACTCTTCGCCTTCATAATGGAAACATTCGGCTTCCCATCAAAGCAAGGCTTATATGACCCAAATTTTGAAAAGGAAGCTTGTGGTGTAGGCTTTGTTGTTAATTTATCTGGATTAACTTCACATAAGGTAACTACGAAGAAGATGATTGTATACATTTATTACTTAATACTTTTTTGTATTTTTATCCATTAAAAACTTGATATTTTCTGTTCTTGTTAATTATTTGATGAAAAATTTTTAACTTAGGAAAAGTAAAATTAAGCTTTTATTCAATTTTTTTAAAAATTAAGATGTAATTGGAAAGAGTTTATATATCTCTTAATTCCAATTTTATTATAACTGATATCAGTTATTGCAATTTTTTATTCTTAGATTATGCAATGTATTAAGTATAACTGGCATTGTTTAAATAAACCTTTTTTAAACGATGAGCTTTATAACTAATTTTTTAGTATACTATATTTTCATTGCATTATTCAGTTAAAGATAAGAAAATGTTTGTGCTTCATAAGTTTATTTTTTCCCCTAGCTTTATTACTCTCAATGTAACAAAATATTATATTCTTTTGCATAGTCTATGGACAATGTTGTATAAGTAACAAGACATGAAAATATATCGACTCTTTTAGCATATGAATAATACCTTCATATAATTTCATTTTCATCAATAAAGACTTTTCTTTAATCCAATATTAAATCATGAAATTTTTCATTCTCTCAAACTTCACATTGGACATAAAGGTACAGAACCTGTGAACCTAATGCTACATCATTGAGGAATCAGATGAATTTACTGTAGCTCATTCAATAAATAGGGTTATCTAGTAGCCATCATTCAATTATTTTGACAATGTCAGAGGTTCGGACTTTCAAAAACTGCCTGCAGGGGACAATTAACATGCTCTAGCTGTGCATAAACTGGACACTCTTCCACGGATTGCCACCTAGAGCCCAAGTGTGTAAGTTGTTCTCAAGCTCACACTTCTAATTTCACAGCATGTCCGAAATGGCAAATAGAGAAAAAGATTCAAGAAATAAAAACCATACTTAATATTTCTTACACAGAAGCCCAGAAATTAATAGTTCCACAACTTTCTCAAACTTATGCTCAAGCCGCAAAATCTTCCGTTTCAATATTCACCCAAACAGATCCTACTTTTACAAAAGTCTTATGCCCCCCTCTACAATATCTGAAGCCATTGCCATCCACACTACTACCTACATCTAGTCCACTGCCTACAGTTAATACATCATCATCATCTCAGGCAGATATTTTGCCATCAATAGTTCCTCTCAAAACAGCTACATCTATGACTACTCCTATTCTCCGTACAGTTCTTCCTGCACCTCGAAGTCTCCCTTCTTCCACAGCTTCCTTCTTCTTCCATAGGTCTTAAAACAAAACCCAAAACGAAAAAATTAAATCGCCTAAAACGAAACATTTCTCATCCTTCTACAAATAATAAACCTAAAATTAACATTAAATTGAGTGCCTATAAATGCAAAAAAAAGTTCCCTTATGCCTGATCTTGGAGATAACGAAAATTGTATCTTGTATGATGATTCATGGCTAATGGATGCCATGGACGTGATTGAAAACACTAACTTCATGAAATAAAAGGAAACATGGAATCGATCTTAGTATTTGTTTGTGTTACGCTTTAATTTCCTTACTTTTTTGTATTATTGATTTTTAATCAAATGTTTTAACATTATTTTAAATTTGACAAAAATACTTATCTGATTAGAATTTTTAAGATTTTAACTTAATGTAACTTTGACTTAACTTGTATTCCGTTTTTTAAATGACTCACTTGAGGTTTGGTGCAGCATAGCCATATCTGGCTCTTGCACCATAAAATTTCAATATCACTTCTTAATTATTTTGACAAATTAAATCTGTATAAATATGTAGAGCTGCATACATTTTAAGCAATTTTAGTTTGTAACATTGTGTATCTTATTTTAAAATTTTTTTTGCTGTTTTTGTCTTAAATATCTTGGATTTGTTACTTTATAACTTTGCTAAAAGTTATAAATAACTAACCTACTCATGCAGTAGTATTTACTATGCATATTGTTGCATTTTCAAGCAAATAAAGAATTCTAAAATGTGTAATACATTATTGTAGAATTTAATATATGAGAAATATATTTTTTAAAAATCTACATTTTAATCAAATACAAATAAAATTGTGTCGGATATAATTTTCAGAGTAATTAATATTTTATTAACTGTTGTATTTTTCTCATTTTTGTTACTTTTAAAATAAGATATTTGCATTAATTACCTAATATTAAAAATGGTACATTAAAGTTATCATACATAATTTTAATCTATGAAAAATCTATTAATGAAAAATCTATTAAAGCTGTTTAAATTATGTAATTTATAAAAATGCTCTTTCATATGCTGTATTTTTTTGTATTTGCGAACAATTTGTGACAAAATATTAGTTTTTTTTAATTTTACAAGGTAAAGATACTTAAGAAATATTTAGATTTGCTTAAGAGAGCAATACCTAAGAGTTAACTCAAATTACAAGGAGAAAATACTGGAAAAAATATTTAGATGATTTATTTTCAAAGAGCAATACTTGGTAGTTAATTTAAAATATGAATAAAAAATTTTAAAGTACTAGCCTTGTGCTTATTCTTACAATAAAGAATATTGTTAATATATTTATAGTTAATTCCTTATATTTCATTTTATATTTTTATTTGATGATTTTTTTTAATCAAATAAATTTTTTCATAATTTCATTCTTTAAGTATAAGTGTATACACTCACACACACATGTATGTATGTAAATAAAATGTATATACATATATATATATATGTGTGTGTGTGTGTGTATATATATGTGTGTGTGTATTTATATATATATACACACACTTTATAACCAAAAAACGACTCGCTGAGAAGGAGTTGCCCAAATATAATGAAATTTCATATTCAAAGACATTTAGACCGTACATGCAAATGATTAAAATTTGGTGTCCAATGAATAAATAGTGGGAGCTGAAGAGCATCGGAACTGCACATTCAGAAGGTGTATATAAGAAGCAATTCTCACTCTGATGGTCATGTTTTCTGTTGCATTGCAATTTAGGATAACTTTCAACAACTGCAGGATTCTAGTTCATTACGAGCAACTGTCAGAGTTTGAGAGAGGTTGTATCATTGGATTAAAAGAAGTAGATTGGGCAAATCGGAGAATCGCTTGTCATATGGATCAAAGCGATTAGAAGATGCTGGCAATAATGGGTGGACAATGGCAGATTTCAGTATCATGATGGTAGCGGTTGACTAGGGTCACAGCAATCTCTCTCCTGTTGAGCATGTCTGAGATATGATGGGAAGGCGATTGCATCTACCAGTGAATGTTGATGGCCTAGCCTGACAATTGAAGCAAATTTGGCAAGAAATACCGCAAGAGACCATCAGGGAGCTTTATTACTCTATGCCCCTTCATGTGGCAGCTTACATCCAGGCTAGAGGGGATCAACATCTTATTGACCTCATTACTTTGTAACTATGTAACTCTGAAATAAATCATTCAATTTTTCTGATGCCTTCTTTAGGCAAGTACGGGTATCATGACCCCTAGGTACCCTAGTGATCTTTTTCTTTCCAATGGGGTTTACTGTCTTTGGCAAACACAGGTGACGCGCCCCGGGATATCCTAGCGATCCTTCTCTATTTTCGACCCTCTTTCTTGTCAACCAATTTATCTTTTCCTTAATTTCATCTCATCTAGATCACAATTCTTGTTTGACACAGCATAGCCATATTTGGCTCATGTGCCAATAATTTTTTACTTTCTTACATGACCTTTTTGTCTATCAATCTTTTTTCAATGTTTAATGTCTAGATCACAGATTTACCTTGTTTGGTGCAGTATTGCCTTATCTGACACTTGCGCCAATAAAACTTCACTATCATCATCAATTATTCTGAAATTTTCATCATTTTCTATTCCGTACACCCTTCTTGGTGCGTGGTTTTTTTTGTTATTGAATGTGTATATGTGTGTGTATATATATATGTATGTGTTTATATATGTATGCGAGTGTGTATATATATGTATGCGAGTGTGTATATATATATGTGTGTGTGTGTATGTATGGATGTGTATACACACAATTTATCTTTTCTGTACAATTTATTTTGCAAGAAATATTTATTCTATTTATAATTTCTTTTTCAAGTTAATTAGAGATGCTGAAACTATTTCCAGACGTTTAGAGCATCGAGGAGCTTGTGCTTTTGAAAATAAAATTGGAGATGGGGCTGGAATAATGACATCCATCCCACATGAATTTTATAGGTTTTGCTTGAAGTAATAAATTCATTTTTTTTTTAAAAAAAAAAATTGTATTCTAATGATTTAGGAAATTATTATTTTAAGACAGAGAATAATTTAATATTCATGATTGTAAGCCTCATCAAGACACAATTATATGAAATTTTGAATACTTCTTTAATGTATTATTGTTTAGAAAATAATTTTTTTTCATTGATTTATTAGATTTGAGAAGTATTTTGGTTGTTATTTTAAAGCTGTTTTATACTTATCTGCTTTTTGTTTGTTATCCTAATTGTTTTCATTCGATAGAAAGAGAATAGTTAGTTCAGACTTTTCATTTAAAATCGGTTGCTTTGCTTTTCTCTTTTCCTGGGCTTTAAGAATAGAGAATTTATAAAGAAGTTAACTTTCTAAAATTAATAACATGATTATTCAATCAGCTTTGAAATTTTTTTTTTTTTTTTTTTTCCATTTTTGTAAGTAAATTTTATTTTTAAGTTTTCATATGGAACTCTGAAAGGGAAGCTCAAAACTAGTAATGACAAAAACTGCTAAGTTTTTTTCAAGATATTGAGATAGGAAATATAATTTTGCTTTATTTCTTTTCTTAAGGTATACTATCAAAAACATTCTTGAAATCTTTTGAATATATGCTTAAAATTAAATAATCCAAAAGAAATGCTAGAAAAAATGGAAGAAAATTAAGATTTTATGGACTGAAATGTTATCATTTTCGGTGTTCATTTGCATATTTCCTTCAAGCAATATTTTAAATTTAATGTGCATTTTATTGACAGTGTTTTACTTTTCTGTAACGGTTATTATTGCTGTTAATTTTAATACTTTGTATTATAATTTAAGAACTTCTCTATTTGTAGACTTTTTATTTCTCTAAATTCTTTATTTCATTATTAATTATTATTTTTTTAAAATTTTTTTTAGTCCTGGTATAAAATATTTTTTGTGTCTTTTAAATAAATTTCTCAGCCTCCTGTATTTTCTTTAAATAATTTAATTAGATAATAGATTTATATATTTAAGCCTTGCTGAACTTTTAGACCAATTATTAAATACAAAAATTGAATCTTCTCCTTACAGATTAAATTTCAATCCCAAAGGTATCTTAGAGACAATCTTCTGATAAAATATTATTTGATATTGTTTTAAAATCAATTATATCATATCATTATACATTCATACATTTTATAAAGGTATATATCTAATTTTTATTTTTTATTTTCTTGTTCCTTAAAGATATTTACTACCATAATTTTAGAAGTTTGTAATTATCAATTATTAATATCTTGACTCAAGTATCGTTCAAATATCATACAAAGGAAATTTATTCTAATTTTTATAATATGATACATTTATCCATTGCACAAGGTTAAGTTTTGCAGTTTTACTTCAGAAATTGCTTTTGCTTTACCTGAATTTGATTATATTTTTCCACAAAGAAAATCTTATCAAATATTCTTTTACTCTTTAAATTTATGACTTATTGAATTTTCTATTTTAATTCATTTTTTCAGATTATAAATTATATTTTGGTTTTTTAACTTATTGTTTAATAATTTTAGAAAAGAACAGAATGTACACCTACCACCAAAAGGAGAATATGCTACTGGTATTGTATTTTTAAACCTATATGAGGAAGAAGATGTCAAATCGCATTTCCAAAAAATTGCTGAAGAACATCAGTTGAAGGTACATTATTTAAAAAAACTATTGAAATCGAATATTACAACCTTAGAGGCAAATAATATTTGAATTTTAAAAAATTCTCTCTCATATTCATCTCTGGGTAGTGATTTCACATCCATTACCCACAGGTGTGTGTGTACCCACAATTTTAATTAGAAAATAAGATGAAAATTAGTATATTTTAAGCATGATGTATTCTGACTTTTTTTGAAAATGTGAAATGTATTTTAATAAGTGTATTTGTTTAAAAATAAGATTGCATGAGATTAATTTGAAAATATTTTCATGTAGGTATTATGTTGGAGAAGTATTGAAGTTGATAACAGCTCTTTGGGATCTTTATCAATATCTACAGAGCCTTTGATGCAACAAGTTTTCATAACTGGTTCTGATCTTAGTGTTGAATTATTCAGACAAAAGGTAGTAACTTTTGAAAAAGTATGCATTTTTTAAAAAATAATTTTCACATAAAAGTACAGCTAAATTTAATTTAATTATTAATTTTAAATTAACAGTAGCAATGATAGTTAAAAGTAACACTATTAGAAAGCTGTAAATAAATTTTGTAATTTATTACAAATATGAAGTTTAAGACCAAGAAAATCAGTTTTGTTCAATATAAAATATCATTTGAATTCTATTTGCTAAATGTCACACCCCCTTATTTTTATCCTAGAAATTAACTGAGCATTAAAATTTCTCTGAATTTATCTGTTGCTTAAAATATTATTAGAGGGAAAATATTGCAATTTTTTTAAAATGTTTTTTGCCTTTTAAAATATTAAAATTTTAGTTTTTAAATTTTATAAAAGTAGATATTAATAATCTGTTGTTATATTTTTATTATTGTACTTTTAAAATCTTATTCCAAGTAAAAATACTGAATGTAAGAATGAAAAAATAATTATTATTTTTGTTGCATTTTTTTTCATACTATTTCTTTATGCTTAATAAACAATTATTAAAAGTCTAAGTCTCTTCTCATAAAATTCTAATATTTTTAATCATAGCTTCTTAACCTCTGAATTTTTTTTAATAAACTATTTTGGTAGCTGAAGATGCTTCATTTCTTTCTTTTTTTCTTTTGGAAATAAATGGATGGAATGATATGTTCTTTTTAGACTTTTTCCACCAACAAGAAAAAGAATAAAATGGTTTGACAATGATTAGTACTATAGGTTATAGGTACAACTATAAGTTTCTTTGTTTTGTCAATATATAATCACCATTAGCAAAAGAAATAGCAGTTTTTTTCATAATGTTACGAAGACATAGTTCTATGGCTCATTTTCTTTAGTTATATTTTGAATAGCTCAGACCAGAAGTCTCCAAACTGTGCCTCACGAGCACCCCTGATCCGACTTGCCTTAGTTTATTTTGATTACTGTGTAAAATTTATAATATAAGTTAATCATATATCATAAAAAATCAGTTAAAATATAATAACTGACATAAATAAGATTGAGCATTTTAATTATATTTAATTATTTGAGATTTATCCTAAAAACTTACTATAAGAGGCATTCATAGATCAATAATATAATGAAATCAATTACAATTATGGTTAATGAGATTCATGCTGATGCAAATTTCCACTGACAATTGTTTGCAGTTGATAATCAAGATTTCTAGCAGTAATTATCACTAGCAACTTCAAATGCTCATTAGTTACCTGGTATCTTTATTTATTTATTATTACTATTATTTTGCATATTTCCTTTTTGAAAAATCTAGATGTTTGAAATGGCTTCATAATCTGAAAAACAAAACTCAAAATTCATATTTAAAGCACCCAAAGATACAATTTTGAAATCTATTGAAAATGGGTCTCCATTTGATGACTGAATATTTGGCATGTATTGGCATGAAATGCGTTTTGTTCAATTAGGATTGAAACAAAACAATTTCTTTTTGTTGAAAGGATTTATATACTTATACTGAGTGTATAAATCAGGCAGAAGCAGGTTTCCCCCTTGTGCTTTTAAATCAATGTCTTCATATATTTAGTTAAACCTATACAAAATGATAACTTCCATAATCTGTCATTGTTTTATAACTCAGCTAAAAGATGTTTCCTTTCATTCAATCAAATTTCAATTATTGCTCGAGACTCAAAAAATGACATTAGGATTTTTCTGCAGCTAAAACAGCATATTGCAATATATTATGGTAAATCATGTTCTTCAGTCTCTTCGATAAACTTGCTCTCTGATGACTGAGCATTTGTATTCTGATATAATTAACTGCTGACATGACTGGCTTTGACACTTTTGACTCATCCAAGCATTTTCCGCACAAAGACTATTGATGAATGATACAATATATGATTGATGGTTTTGAACTACCGTCAATTTCAATATCTTTTGATATGATAGTAACAACACCTTATTTTTTTTCTCTTTTTCTTGTCATCATTAGTAGTGATTAACTTCAAGTCTTTCTTTTGAAAGTTGTTTTTCTGAACAGTACTTTCAAATAATTTAAAAATATCTCCTTCACTTGTCAGGTCATGAATGTCAAGAACATTAAGAAGTTCTTCTCGCATTACATAATTTTTATGTATCTTTCAAGTAAAAAGTAACATTTAACAATCATGAAAGATCTGTTGACTTATCCAGGGTTCAAGAAACCCATTCTGTGTGATTTTTATCAGAAACAATTGAATTAATATGTTTTCTGCAATTCCATCTTGTCAAGTATTTGCTCACAAGTAATGCACTGTTGGTAAATGTTTTTTCATGTTTTGTTATTAAATTAATGAAAACTAGCATAAGTTCCTGCTTCTTGTCACGCATTAACTTTGTTCAACAACAATTGCTGACATTTCAACTCGTGTTTAAAACATTTATATTTTTCTAACTGTAGACTTCCTATATATCTGAAATAATTATGATAATGTTTAGTCTCATAGTGATGTTTTATATCATATTCTTTGAAGCTTGATATTATTTCATAACAAATTATACACATTGCCTTTTTATTTGATTCAAACACAAAATATTGATAACTCCATTGCTCTTTAAATGTACTGCTTTAACAATCAATCTTTCAGGGTTTTTTTTTGCCCATATTGATACAATTCCAAACCAAAAGGCACATAGTTTCAAATCAAAATGATGTGAATTAATACTATTACCATCCGATCAGAAAGAAACTATTTCCTCACCTATCTCTCCTATAAAAAAGTAGAAATTTCCATCTTCAAGTGCCTTTGCAGTTTCTAGATTTAGGCTTTAGGAGTACTTTGCAGTCCAATCATCTGTGGAAAGTTCCAAAGTCGCATTATATTTTGCTTTTCAAATCAAATTTTTTTGCTACAAACTCAAAATTTTGAACTGCCCAATGTGAGTCTCTCCAATATGTGAATTTATTCCATGTACTATTGGTGCCTAGAACATATTTGAAAACACTTGAAATAATTCGAATTTTCTGGACAAGTGATCACGTAGCAGAACTTTTCCAGAACATGCTCTAGCTCTGCTATTTACTACAAGATGGCACTATATACTTTGACTTATCAAGTATAATTAGTATTTTTGCATAATTCTGTTCCTCTCCACTAAATGACACTATATTACTTTAGCTTCACCAAGTCCTGCACTTAACTTCTCTACTCCTACCAAGAGGGTGCTGCTGTACATTTAATTTGGTTGAGACAATACATAACACAGCATATACATCTGTTATCACTTCCGCAATGACATGTCCTTGAAACTTGCCCAAAAGTACCAACTGAAATTCCAAATGCTGCAGAGTCCACACTCATATCATAAATACCTCCAACTAGTCCTGAAACTAAAATTTGAACATAATTTAAAACTATGGTATGCTCATATAATGAGCTACTTACGTCTTGGAACATAGTAGAGGAATCAGTGAGGCATTTAGGCTAAAACATTTGGAAACTCCCGACTTAGACTATAGATTCCCAAACTTGCTTTTGAATATTGCCTAGTTTTTTTCAGAAACACAACTCATACACCTATACTTCTTATATCTACTTTTCATATTTGCTATGTATATGTAAGTTTTAAAAGCTGAGAAACAAATCCTAAATAGAAATTATATAGAATACTTTAGATAAATGGGTTGTTTTAAGCCTAAAAAAAAAGGGGTTCTTTTTCACTTGTAGTTGTTATTAAGCAAATGCAGTTTTCATATAGTAGTTATTGAGTAAATAGTATATCTGTTATATAACATTTCTTTGTGATTGATTGGTTTTAACATGTTGTTACAGTACTTGAAATGTTTGTGCCTTTTTAAATGACACATACACATTTTTAATATAGCTGTAAAAACAGTAAATTTTGTGAGTCTATGTATTATGTTATACTATCTCAGTATGTCATTATTATGGACAATCCTTAGAAAAATTGTTGCAATTTAAAAATATTCTTTAATAAAAGGATGAAACTGGCATACATAAACATATAGTGAACTTAATGAAGAACTGAAAAGAAATATGTATCAGTAGCCTTCCTCAACTTAGATATATGACTGAGGAGTTTCTTTTCGAAGGTCAATGGGAATAAGAAGGTCATCTACATTAATAATGAAAATAAATTAAAGTTCAAAAGTTATGTGAAAACAAATATTGTTCAATTCACATGCATATGCTTAAGATTCCTTCTCTCCCCCCCCCTCTTCCCTTTACTTTTATCTAGGAATTACTTAAAAAAAATTCAAACTGTAAATGTTCAATCAATAATTATATCATGACAATCCATCATAAAGCCAAGAAATTATTTATTACTTTTAATGGCGAATGTCATTTTTCAGTCTTATTTTACAATTTTAATTTTTTCTAAAATTTAATTACTTCTAGAATCTAATTACATAAAATTTTAATTCATTCTAGCTCTTAAGTTAGAATAGATAACTTTGAATATTGGTAATATTATAATGTTATTTTATGGCTCTTTATAGTGAAACAGAAATTATAGAGAGAATTTTGACTCTTTTTCTAGTACACGGTGCTTATTCTATAAAATTTTATGTGGTTAGTTTACCATTCTTGTCGTATCAATCTCAACTATTGTCCTGTAGTCTTTTTGTCTATTAATGTGTTTACTTTTTTACTGCAGAATAAGTAAAATTAATTTTTCTTACATATGTGCAAAAATTATTTTCCGAGGAAAATTACTATCACTCAACTGAAATGCTATTTTATCAAGATTTGCTCACTTGTAAACAAAATTATCTTTTTTTTTTAAAGAGGGAAATACTTATTCTCTCAACTTTTACAGGGTTTTTTACAGATCTACAGTAAAAATCTGCATGAATATATATTTAATTGTATAATAATTTGATAGAATTATGCCTATTATTGCTAAGTTCTAAAACAATTGCTTATCAATAAAAATAAGGGTGGCAAAAAATATAATGGCATTACTTCTAAAACTTAAAAAAATACAAAACCTCCTAAAAAACAAATTTGCTATGAAATATGTTTTAAGTTAACTAATATCCTTTTTAAAAAACACTTCAAGTGTGCTACAAAATCACTTTTACTCAGATAATTGTTGGTAAATGAAAAGATTTATTTATTTATGTTCTAAAAATCAAATATATATATTATTTTAAAGCTAATATTTGAATTTTCTTTTTTTAAAGATTTATTTGCTTCGTAAATATTCAACTCATTGTTTACAAGAAGTATTCAGCAGATTTTACATTTGCAGTTTATCCACTGAAATTATCGTTTATAAGGTAAGACACTGTATTCAATTATGTTTGAATTCATATGTTTTCTATAATTATTTCAAAATTTAAAAAAATTATCCAAATTTAAATATTTCTATTTTAGGGGCAATTAACATCATCTCAGTTGTGGAGTTATTTTAAAGATCTACAAAATCCTGATTATGGGAGCTATCTTGCAATAGTGCATGCTCGATTCTCCACAAATACATTTCCAACCTGGGAAAGAGCTCATCCTTTAAGGTATACATTTTAGAAAATAATATTTTTATTACTAAAAATTTATTTTTTGATTAATAAATTATCTAGATATTATAATTCCAATAAAAAAAAATTCTTGTGTTTGCTTACAAATATAATCATGTATGATATTATTTGGAGATTATTTATTTATTCTTTTATCTGTACCATTTATTTAAAAAAATAAATTACCAATAACTTATGTTTTTCCATTTCAAAAATCTTATATTACACAAATATTTGAATATGAAGTGAATAACTTGTAACATTAAGGTAAAAATATTTTCTCTTTAAAACTATCACTAAAATAACTTTGCAATATTTCAGTTTGCAAGTTTTTGGGAGAAAGTTAAACTGGTTTCTAATCCTTAAAATTTTTTAGCTGGGCAAACTGATTTTTTATTTCAATAATGTTGTCATAGCATGGTAACTAAGGGGTCATGATTGTGAGCTCACAACCAAGTTTGCTTCAATCGAATCATGGGTCAAAGTCTTGATGCCACTAAAGACTGTTGTGATGTGGAAAATTACATTAACTATTAATTATATAGGATGCACATTAAACTATTGGAGCTACAAGTACTGACATTTTGATGGTGGGGAAGTTAAAGGAATGGAGTGCCAGCTCAGGTGTCATTCTCGTCGCTTGATTATGGTTGAAAATCACAAAGTCTGTCCCCAATAGCCTTTGTGTTGCTCCTATGTTATTAAACAATTAATTTCAATGAGATATTCTTTCTTTTAAAAATAAATATATATATTCAATATTACTTTAGTAAGAATTTTTATTATGTACCGTTAATTTGTATGTGTTCAAAAAACTTATCTTTCGTAAATAAATTGAAACTTTAAATAAAAGCATTTGTATAAGTTTGACATAAAGAGAAAAAAAGAAAATATTATTTTTATCTATTGTTCATTTATTTGTTGATTTAAAGTTTTATTACATTTTTTTTTTAAATATAAGTAGTATACTCATAAAATTCGTCTGTTTAATTTTCAGATATTTAGCACATAATGGGGAAATTAATACTTTGCATGGAAATGTTAACCTAATGAGAGCTCGAGAAGGAGTCATGAAAAGTTCTATTTATAAAGATGATTTGAAGAAACTTTTTCCTGTTGTAGAACAAAATATGTCTGATTCTGGAAGCTTAGATAATGTATTAGAGTTCCTTGTTATGGCAGGACAGCGTTCTTTGCCAGAAGTATGAAAAAAAAAAAAATTTCTTTCTCATGTTAACTGAAAATATTTGGAAATCTTTATTTTTTATAAACTGAGTAAAAATTGTTGTAGCTTGAATTTGTATTAATTTTTATTCCTCAATAAATATAGTGAGTAATCTTGGTTTTACCTTCCAAGAAAAAAGGAAAGAAATAGATGGAATAAATGTTAAAAAATATGCATTTTTTGTACAGATATTTTAATTTTTAGTTAAGCTATGTTTCTGTTGTTATTTTAATATATGTGTGTGTTTGTGTGTTTGTCCTATATGAAATTCTTTTATGATACATTGCATTAAAAACTATGTTCTGCTCCATAATATTTATCCAGAAATGAATGAATTGATTTAAATATATTGCGGCATAAAAATAAATAAAACATTTATTTCTTAAACTTAAAGTTTTTGATACATTTATATACAAATGCATAAGGTTTTTCGTGGCAAAGTAATAAGCCGTAAAAGTTATAGACATCTACATTCTGTTCACTTATTGGTCAATCAAAAATAAGGTGTTATTAAGTGA
>BMAW01086798.1:0-79390 GCA_019974015.1 Nephila pilipes
CGGTAGCCCTTCCAGTTCAGACGTATTCTTCCAATAATTAATCTATCATATCATTCTTCTTAGAAGAAAGTGGAAGACTCGTTCGTTTTTCCTCTAAATATTTACAGTTGCATTGTATTATGAATAAACAACAGAGTATTAAAATGTCTATACATTATAAATAGATTATAATTATTATTCATATTAAACCTGGGTTACAGTGACATCTTAACGGATCTGATCTTATGCCTAAGAATTCTGAACATGAAAATATTATTCTTAACACATTGCTGCTTTAATGATATAATGCAGTGCATACATATTTCACTCGTTTTCTAAAGCTGATATTTTATTATTTCAGTTGCCGTTGTATACTATTTCTACTGAAATAGGTCTATTTTCAGGAGTTAATGCATATATATTTATTGTCAAAATACGAAAATAAAAGAATAATGAATAAAAAACAATACCAAGCAAATAGGCTATTTATTAACAATACATCAGCAAAAAACAATTTGAACTTGTTGGTACGATTAAAAGCAAACCTTATATTAAATTATCACTTCGACGTGATTGACAGCAGAAAAGCTAAAGTTTAGAAATGAAGCCTTGCTACTTATTTTATATATGCAATACCATGTTTGCGAAAAGTTAAATCAGATGAGTTCACATGTAAGAAATGTTTGAAAATATGAGTAAATAATTTATAGAGTTTTAATAAGTAATTTACAAAAAAAAAATATTTTTTTAACACTACCATTGAAAAACACTTTTCTTCAAAATAAGTGAGAGTCAATGCCCGTAAATCAGTTCAATATTGAATCCATGATCGAAATGAAAAACTTTTTTTATCGGAGTTTCAAACCATTCATCCGACTTCAAATTCCTATTTGCAAAAACGATGGACACACAGTATTTGCATGAATGCAAGAGAAAACTGTGGAATTTATATTCTTACCTGCTGTCATTCTTCGTGAAATTGTATTTCAAGAAAAGCTGTTTTAAGCTTCTCACAGAGCTACCTCTGGTTGGATGAGGCAGTGAACACATGACTCTGAGATAGACACGTTATCACTTGAGATTAACCTGTAATTCCCCATGTGTTTTCTTTATTTGGAGGTTTGTAAGAGATAAAGTATGTGGCGACTTGTGAACTTAAACAAAGGTTTTCCGCTGCTGTACAATCAATCACCACTGGAAATTTACAACGTGTTTGGCAGGAACTTACATATTGTATTGATATTACACAATATAATCTCAGTAACTAAAGGAAGCTGTCTCAAATATTTATGAAAACATTTTTATATATTTTCCTTTGCATACATGTATTACTTATTTTTCTGAGTCGTTTACTTTTGAAAATATTGAATTTCGAAATCGGATGAATCATTTTCAATAACCCTGTATATTCAACCTTAATCCGCATTTATGGAAGTAAAGAAAAATACAAAAGTAAAGTTCGCCACATTCAAAGTTTATCTGCACCTTTCCATTCGCTAAATATAAACAGAACAACCCCCCGATAACAGTAACTGAAATCCCAGACACAAACGAAAACCTCAGTCTTCATCTTTTCGCCTGATCAATACCACGGGATTACAGCCTTTCCTCAAGTGATCAGCGCCGGGGCCGATTTTTTGAGCGTTAAATCTTTCGCAATTCCAAGCGGCCGGAGCGCTAATTGTTTTGCTTTTCCCTGGATCATTTGCCGTGTCCGGGGAAGCGGAATTGATTCCAAAGTTAACGGCCTACACCATTAAGAAAAGAGCGCCGGAATTTTTTTTTGAAAAGAAAATTGTTCTTCTGAGATGGGGAATGTAGTATTTTTCGATTCCCGCTTTCTTGACATGCGAAGCGACTCTATCTAATGATGGACGTTAATTGAAGTGATTCGCATGCTCGTTTTTTGGAAGTAACAACAAGTGAATGGGTTTCGGCGCAAGCCTATAATGGTTTTTAATTTATTAATTCTTCAATATGCGCGTATAAATAAATGAGAAGGAGGCGGTGCGCGTGACTATGTAACGCTTCTCTCTCATTTATATTTGCGGTCATTATTTCTCATCTGAATAGTTATTAAATGAAGCCTAATTAATGGAAATTCACACAATGAAACGGAGAGACGTTAGATCAAAACTAATATAGTTTATTAATGTTTTTCGAATAATGATTGTTCGTGTATAGAATCTCTCTCTCTTTTTCTCTCAGTCTACTAATCTTCAATGAGGCTCAATTATATATTGGAGTTCAATCTTATCAGGTCCTTCTCGGTTTTGAGTAAATAATGTCACTAAATTTTAAAGTTCGAGTGGGAATTTTGACTTCTTCCTATATGAATTCACACCACAAAGGCTATTTAATCAAAGTCGGTCTGCTACGAATAATAACTTGTTAAACTGTATTTTCTATCATACATCACTACCGATTACTTACTACTGACACCAACATTTATTTCTTTGTCATTTATATATGTATCTCAATAAATCTATCCACTATACTCGTTATATTCAATATAATCATTGATTGGAAAGGAGTTGGAAATTTAAATAGCATCAGAAAGTAAACCCACAGATGTTAAAGGGAATGTACACAAATATACTATCGTTACAATTGTAATAGTGTCAAAAATTGGAACATAGTTACTATGCTATATGTGATTTTAGAATTAAATTTGCATGGTAAGTGTAGCACAATGTTGCAGCTGTTATAGGATTCTCCACTGTTCATTATGCCCTTCTAAATAAAGTTATTTGATTTGAGAACTTATGGTTGTTAATGAACAGTGACTTATTTAAATTAGAATTGATATATTGATGTTAAGTGAACAGAAAAAGGAGGGTGAAGGAATTGGTAGAGAGAGATCGGAAATTTTGGATAGAGAGGTTGTATGTGTTCTTAAGACATAACAGAGAACACTTTGACATACAGCTTTTTGTAATATGAGATTATAAGATAGTCGGTTTACTGAGATTGAATTTGGATTTATTCATGACTCGGATACACTTTTAAAACACTCAGAAAAGTAAAACTTTCTGATAATATTTTTTAGGACGTGTGAAGAGTTTTGTTCCCGATTCGTAATAATATTTGATTTCTGGATCGCTTTGAGAATTGAATAACCTTCAGTTTGATTTTCTTTACTGATTGTTTCTTGCCCGAACTTTCAATACATTGCGATGGGTAAAATTCTTGATATTAACAAAGCTGGAGTGTCACAGAATCATAGTATTAAGGCTCGGACATTTTTATTTCGTGAATATGATGTTAATATCATGAAATTTCTTCTACTGCCCTCAAATCTTTACTATTTTATCTATTTGAATGAATAACGTGCGTTCTACAGAGCAAAAAATAATGAAAGGCTCTGCGGAATTACATTATTTCTGATTTTTTTAAATTATTTTTATTCTTATTTCAATGATTTATTTATGTGTTTTTGAATTTTTTTTAAAAACAAACATTCTAAAATATTTTCACAGATAGATTTGAGGAAGGCAGTAGTAATTCTATAGGATTAATGTTACATTCACGAAATCAAATTGTCCAGTAGGCGAGAGCCTTATAAGAAACAAAACGAAAAGAAAGTATAAATGCAGTGATATTTTTTTGCGCATTTTCTGGTTTATTAAAGGAGTAAATGAATACATCCCTCATTTTGCACTGTATTTAATGACCCCGGTTTCTCCCTTACATTCTTAAGAACCTTTATCTGGAAAATTATAAATAATTTCGTTATAACTAAATGTTATTAACTGACAAATGTGATAAACTAATTCGCTTAGCGCTTAGATATTCTTGTAAATATGTCATTTAATTTGTATATACATTATACACACATTCCGCCTTACTTTATCTAATTTTCTCAGTTTTGTTTTTATCTTCTTAAGAACGTTTATATGGAATATTATAAATGAATTAAATTACAAGTAAATATTATCTACAGGCAAATTTATTAAGCAAATCTGTACTTAATGCTCATATTTATTTTGCCCCAAACTTAATTTTCCTGGTTTCGCTTTTACTTTCTTAAGAATATTTCTCTGGAAATTATAAATGAACTAAATTGTAAGTAAATGTTACCTACAGAAAAATATAATAAGTAACTATTTGTAGTTAATTCTCAGATGCTCAGAGAAAATATATCAAAATCTTTACACATACATTATAGAACATTCCTCTTTTTGCACCATATTTAATTTTCACGGTTTCATTTTTATATTCTTAAAAGTGTTTTCATAAAACCTTAAAAAATACAGAAGCTTATTATTGAAAAATTAAAAATAATTGAACTATAAGTAAATACTATTTACAGATACATAAAAAATACGCATTTGTGCTTAATGTTTATATATATGTATATTCTTGTAAAAATGTATCATTTCCGGTTACATTGCGCACATATTTCTTATTTTGCACAGCATTTAATTTTTGCGGTTTATCTTTTCCTCAGATATTACACGAAAAAAATGTTAAGGTTTCCATTTTGGTTATTTTACATTATATCATTTATAAATTAAATGAATATCATGTTAGCGAGATATATATACATATCCGAAAAGTCTGGTTCCGTTGTCACAGATTTCGTACCACCCAAAAGTAAATAATTTACAATTAAGAAGTCGAAATTGTAACCAACTACTCATTCGTGAAGCAGTACTTGTGAGAAATGTTAATGAATTTTTTATAATAATGATTTACTCTTGGGTAACCGTAGAAAAAGAAAATTATAGTTTTTAAAAGCTTTGAAGAAAAAGGCTGACTTTTTATGTTTTAAATCGTAGTTATGATGAATATTTAAAATTGAATTATTTCATAGCTTTTATTTCTTTTAAATATTATTTTATTGCTTTTGTATAAATTTTTGTCTATTTGTGTTTTTATTTGTTTCAAATATTGTTTTATGGTTTTTGTTCAAATTTTAGTCTATTCATCTGTGTGTTTCATTTGTTATTGTTTTTGAACCGAATACTGTTAATGTGTGTAAATGTTTTCCATTTTCAAAATTAATTGAAAAGCTCGAACATTGCTCAGACTGAAACGATTCTCATCAGTGAACAGAACGTGACTCCATTGATGAGATATCCTGTCTTTGTGTTCTTGACTCCACTGTAAACGATGCCGCAAATGGGCTGCTGTTAATAGTAAGCAGCGTTTAAAAAGAAGGTCGAATAAGTCACCTTTGCAGACGTCTGGTCACAGTTTAGCTGTGTTACTTGTCGTTTCGGCACCCGTATGTAGCTGTTGAAAAATGTTGCCCGATGTCTGGTTCTAGTCTTTTTTTACCCGCAGAAGGATATACTGATCATCACTTACGTTTTTTACCAGGTCTACCACCGCCTATTTTTCTTCCAGCTGTACCTGTTATTTGCAAGGCCTTACAAGCTCTTGAAACTACACTTTGTCAACTCCTAACTTTTGAGCAACACTTATCAATCTACGCCCCTCTTCAAACTTCGATAATTCTACCACGTGTAAAAGCATCTTGATGGTTTCTTGTAGCCATTATGAACGTAACGATATCATTTTCAATTGCAGGGAATGTGTATAAATGCGTCCACCATATCTTCATTTGAAGTTACCTTGTAATTGAGTACGCGCATTCCATGCGTTTGAGTGTCGTGTCGTCCCCTCTAGTGTTATAGTGCTAATATTTAGATGTGAATCACCTTTCTACTGAGCTTCTCTTTCACTATACAGGTCGCAAAAAACTCTTTTCAACACTTTTATGGGTATACATTGAAAAATACATTTGTTGTTACGTCTCCCTCTCTATCTCAAGTTTAATGCGTTTTTTTTCTCAAAATGGTTATTTTTAGGATTCGATTTTCTTATTTTCCTTACATTTTATTTCCTCTACAGTGCTGATGTTTTCCAGAGTATAAGAATGAGATTATTTCCTATACAATGAACTTAATTATTTTCTAACGAATACTTATAAATTTTAGATGTTGTACATTATTTGTATGAAAATAATTAGAATTTTAAATCGTAAATTTTAAAATCCTTCAAATTTCGTAATTCAATTTTGAAATCGTAATTATGTTCAGTGTATATAATATGCTTATATATATTCAGTAAATTTTTAAATTTGTTAATACAGAAGATTGTATGCAAGGTATTCCTAAATATAAATGTACGACTTACAAATTTAAATACAGCTAGTGTTTATTAGTTGCACATGCATAATTATTTATATAAATAAGTGGAAATTTCTTAGATACACAAATACGTAAGTATATAGATATCTTAATGATAAAATCTAATTTCCACAGCTTTTAATTTTAAAAAAAGTAAGCATTAATTGTACGGTATAAAATAAACTAATTTTTCCTTTTCTAAAGCATGTAAGTTATTTTAAGTTATGATTGCTTATACAGTAATTTATTTGATATTTTTAGAAGAAAACACCTATTAGAAATTTTGTGGAATAAGATTCCTAAGATGATTTTACCATAATCATTAAACCTATGTTACTTCTTAATTTATAAGGCCGTATAGTTGTAGGGGAAAAAACTATATTACAAGGATGGCTATAGTGGCTGGCGAGTGGTGATTCCCATACTTAATAGAGGTAAAATACACATGTATGCAATATTATTAAAACTATATTCAAAGTACAAAAGTAATAAATAAATTTTATGTTTTACCAACTAATTAGTAAACTTAATCTGACCAATGTCTGAATTTTTTAACGTTATTACATTTCTAGAGGCATATAATTACCTTTAGGTATATCTGGAAATGTTTCGGTTTGTGTTACTCGAACAATTTACTAAGTAGCTAATAATGTAACATTCTATACAAGAAAAATAGAATTATAATTTCAAGAATGAACTACCACAGAATTTAAATATTTTGTTTTTATTTTGATGGTTTTAATTGAATTCAATTTTTATATAAATATGTTGCAATGCTTCAATTTTGAGAGAGATTACTTACTATTCATAATGTGCAAAATGCAAAACCCAGGGAAATAGTAGATTTCGTAGGAAGTGCACTAGAATCTCAGAAAAAGCTGTCATTTTGAGATAAATACAAATGTAAATAATTTATAACATGGAGAGTGTTTATAATTCTAAATTTCAATTTTTTAACGGTCAATTAATGAAATTATAATAATAAAATTTTAAATATTATACCTGCGCATTCAGTAAACCGCCTCAGTTACCTCAATTTAAATTCTAAATATCTTATTAATCTTTTTCCACAATAAACCTATTCAAGTACATTACCAAAAAATAAAAATAATATTAACGTTATCTTGGTTTTTAGAACAGTAAATTTATAATCCATTTATTTGTTTAAAAATAGATTATGCGAATAGTAATATAATACTTTCAGACTTCAGAAATCACTCTATTAATTACACACTCTATGTTTTTTGAACCATCTAAATGTGAAAATTTTGTCTTTTATTGTAAAATAATAGTAATTTAATATAAACATAAGAAGAGCTATATACACTAGTTTACCTTTTATCATTATACTTAATAAGCTTTTAAGAATTCATGCAAATATGAATATTTCCCCTTCCTTATATTCGCTGTAGTAGAAAAAGGAAAGTATATATAGGAACTTTAAAACAAACTTTAATATATTGACTTCCTAATTGAACCAGTTATTCTGCTTTGAATGAAAAAGTTTAGCGCTTAAAGCTCTTATGAATCTAACAGTAACAATGTTTGTTTAACATGCACGAGGAATGAAAAAATTTTGTGATGCATAACACCTCCAAACTTTGTACTGTTTATGTATCAAATGAATTTTTATTAGAAATAATGACTCTATCAAAAAATGTATATTTCATCCAAACATTCTTTAATTTGAAAAAAGGAATGGGAGCTGAAATTATAAACCTATTTCAATTAGAAATAAACTTGATTATATTTAAAAAATTCTGGTAGTTACTATCTTAATTCAATATAGCTACTATTATAACAAATATAAAATATTCTATATATTATGATCGTGCTATAAGTAAATTATTTAGAGAATTGAAACGGCGCGTTGACTTTACTGAATATAAACTTACGTTAACTGTTTCATAACTGTTTTTACATTTTATAAATAGATAATTCAACTTACAATAAATTACAAAACGGTGTTTAGCATACATGAAATTAGATTTATATATTTACAATATGTAATTGTCTTTGAATAGAATAAGCTGTACATTCAGATTTACATTAATCTATGAAAGGGAAATGCGTTTTCACATAATCTTAAGTGATATATTTACTTATCATAAACATAGCGATTAAATGGCTTTAGTGAAGTGTAAAATTGTAACGGTAGTTGGTGTAATAGGTATATTATTTCTATTCAACCATCTTTATTGACTTTTCTTGTAATCTACTTGATTCATACAACTCACCTTCCAATTATGCAAAGCAAAGTTCATATATAAAGTGAAGTGTAATGAGAAAGGAGACAGGAATGATTGAAAGATAGTTGATGAGGATAATTAAGGCAGGTTATTGTATTGAGAAGTATATTTTAGAGTAATGTGCACGAAAGTATTCTGGCATGTATAGTGAATTCGGTGAGATTAGAGCTCGATGCTATCAGAGCAATTACAGGAGGTTTTCGCCTTATTATACGGATAAGCGTATTCTTTAATAGATTATAGAGTTTATTAGATCTAACGGATAAAGAAATTAAACTGTAGGAGATCACTTCCTCATGAGAACAGTTGACAAACGTATATTCTTGATAGAACAGTTTATTTTATATACTTGTAATTTCCTTGGACTTAAATTGAAATTCAGATCTCATTATTAGTATAACATTTAAAATGACAAACGAAACAGATAACAGTATGCCGTCACAAAATCCATTCATTTTATTTGGTTGTGTGATCGGCTTAAATGAGAGTCACGACAGTACGAAAAGAGAGTGTTTGGTGACGGTCCTGTTAATTTTGATGCCAATGAAATTGCGAGGACAGCACTTGAGGTGATGTGGTAGTCGGGGTCCTTGGAGCTCTCCCCCCCTCAAACAAAATCCACTCTTTCTACTTTAGGACATTAAGGTTCGTTTGGCTTAGCGACTAGCCACCTTCAACTCATTGTTTTTGTTGAAATTCTGATGCTACTACTACAGTGTTATCGGAACTGAAAATGCTCAAATTTGAAATATTTTGTTATATCTTCGCAGAATTCAGTTCAAAACCCTTTTCACATGCGTTTGTATCAAGTACATGTTTCATTAGAAATTATTCATTGCATTTAGCTATTTAAAGCTTTTAACGTTTTTTCATGCAAATATAATATACTATGTTTTATGGTATAAAAAATTCTAATGGTAAATTTATAAAATTTCTTGCAATTTTAAACATATATTAGATAAGTTGATAAGCATACTTTTGAAATAAGTAATAAGTAACCCTGGAGAAATAATTGATATTAATGGTGGCATTTTTCTCCGAAGAAACACTCCATCTCCCTGTCCCCCAATTGAGAAACCAATTTACCTTTTTGTAAATATCAATACATAGTCAAAATCCCATGTAACACTTTTTATTATACGTAAAGTTTCCGTAAAATTTTAATTATTACTGAGAAATAACCCCGGTATATTGATAAAATTTACTATGCATATTACGTTATCCTTAGGTACAATGACGACACTCGAAAGGTCAAGAAATTTTAGGAGAAATCTATAAATTTGGATATTAACTATGAGGTGAAATATTAAAATGAGGAATAAAAATTAAGATTTTTGATTAATTTTACTAATAATGAAGTAGCTGTTCCAGTTATAATTTAGTAATTAATTAAGAACTTACATTATCCCAATTATATCTTATAATTTTATTTTATTGTAAGCAAAATCAATTATTAACTTGTATAATTGTTATTCCTAATTCCAAATACAAACCGATTTATAATATAATATGGTTTACTGTTAAATAATTCGTTTTAAGTAATGAGTCACATGAAGTGTAAATATAAATCTAAATATTTTCTTTAGAAAATAATAATAGCTATTGCACGAAATATCATTTTAAGTTCATCATTGGAGGGAAAAGATGCAGAAAAAAAAGCAAGGTAGTTCGTATGTTTCTAAAATGTAACGCGATTTCTTCCATCTAGTTTCAAATAAAATCCCAGCGGGTTTTCAATAAATGACGATATCATTCCCCCACGTACGTCTTTCTTCCGGATTTATTTTCCCTCATTTGCATGTTCGCATCTTTTTTTTGAATACAAAATTGAAAGGAGTGCTTTGACAAGATTACAACGATATTTACTTTTCTCAGCTGCGTTATCTGAACGCAAACAGTTTCTTTTTCGTCAGAAATCCACAAAGGAAAACAGCGATGAGATGTATGATCGCATTTGATGCAACTGAGTAGAAATATTTTTTTCCTTCAACAGCATTTCTTTTCCAGCTAACAAATTTGTTACTAAAATATTTGTTTTGGAATGAAGGAGACGCGAGGAGAAAATGTAAGAATGGAAAATGAATGTTTCTTCGCCTTCGTATCGTTTATCTTGTATTGGTACGAATTATAGCAAAGGTATTCCTCGAACGAGTGAAATCATTTTGTCTTGAAAATGTTTTTCTAATTTTTTTCGCATTATTACGAGATCTGCCCGTGAATTAACGGTTCCTGCACGCATAATTATGTTTATTTCTAATTTATCGCATATCTGTTTTTGTCTCCTTCAATGTATTCCCAGTTGGCCCTCAAAAATTCCACTTAATTTCCTCTGGTCCAAAGCGTGTTGCATCTCATTTAAGGTTACTGTTTTAATACCTGATTATTTTTCTTTTTAACAGCGTTCAATGCCTTGAAACAGGCTCCTGTCAGTACAGACTTTATTTCTGTGGATAGGAAAAATTGCAGAGTGCTAAATCAAGGAAATATGGAGAATGTGAAGGTGTACTTAGATATGCAAGCATATACCATACTTCATTTGACTCAGATCAGGAGATTGCAAATGATGCAGGATAATAAAATGTTTAAAACATCAATATTTATTTGTCTTTAATTATGAAATGAGAATATCATTTGTTTAGATAGAACAAAAATGAAGTTTTTGCTCAAATTTCGCAAAATTAATAATCAATCATAACTAGTTAGGATACAGCTTGTATCACAGGATTAGACTGGAACATAGTGATGAAGAATAACTGTAGAGTAGCATCTTGGACAATTGCAAGCAAAATTATACTATCCAGATGACAGCAAATCTATTAATGCGAGATGTTCTTTACTCGTCTAGTAAGACCTCAGAAGGTTTGGGCTGTCTATGGAGAGATGAGAATCCATGCAGATCCAAGAGAGGAGTAGAACAGTAGATGGAATCATCAATCAGCGTAAAATGGGTAAGACAAGAACGCCTTTTCCTTTTCTACCGTTGTTGCTTTTGGCCTGATAGACGCACTTATGTTTATGCTACTATCGTAGGTATACATGAAAAATACTCTCAATCTGCATTATAGCATGCATGTAGAAATTAGTTGTTCTAATGTGCTTCCTTTGGGTAAAGTGGGAAGATGCAAATGGATCGTGGCCACCGCATTGAACAATAAGAATGTAGCAAGCATATGTTACAGTGTTTCAATCCATTATTTAACCACACACTACTTCATTGAGTGCTGTGAGGGGACTGAATAAGGTCTTCATACGTAATGAAACCATTTTGTCTGAGTTCTAGATCTTTTTGTCAAAACTCATTCTCTCAGCTTAATCAAAACATTTTTGTAGCAATTCTGATTTAATGAATTGCCCTATAGTGCTTCCTCCAAACTGATGCCATTGATATATTAAAATACACTCAGCATTATTTTAAATTTTAATTTGCTCTTACAGGCCTTTTGAATTTTAAGAAAGAGGGGGTTTTCCAACGCTCGGATTTCTTTTTCTCTCGGTCTTCTCCATGAGCCCGAGTAAGCATCTATAAGCAATTGATTATATTTTATTCATCACCGAACAATTTCGAAATCCCACGTTGCTCGATTTAAGAACTGAATATTTTAACGGCAACTAAAGTGGAATAAAAGCAATACTCGTCTAAAACCCTCGCCTACGGAGGGCAATTCGACTATAGATCCCGTATGTGTTTCTGAATATGCAGTCAAATTACAGTTCTTTATACTCAATGAATTTGATTTTTAATCATTCGTATTAAACACGTAATTAAGTAAATACGTTAATATCAACTAGTGTTTACATGTAAAAGCACTGCAAACTGTAACATCGTATTCATGATGAATATTGTATCAGGGCGACGTCTGTGAGCCAAATACGAAAGAATTCCGATTATTGATCGATAAGAATACTTTTACATTATTTCGTTTTAAATAATTTCACTTTTCTCTAAAAATAAAGATACTTTTTAGAGGAAAATACACTAACTTAAATTGTAAATTAACAAAACTTCTTGGAATATCCCTACAATTATTTTTAAGTTATCAATACAAGTTCTCTAACGTAAACAAAATTACCATTTTCCTTCTCAAAATTTACTCCTCATAAATATTCAACTTTTCCGAGTTCCACATTCTAGTACTCTGATAAAGACAATAGATTGATTTTTGCAGTAAACATACTTAAGATTCATTTCCTTTTTCCACGTATCCTGATGGCTGATACATATATGTTCTTCATTTAACTCACTATACAAGAAAGCTGCTTTTACATCAAGTTGTATATGCATACAACACAATCGTGAAACCAGAATGTTTTTTTAAAAAAAATAATTTTTACAAAGGAAAAGTTTACAATCCGTGGAAATACATTTGAGTAATTTAATCCCAATCTGTGTTTAAATCTATGAGCTACCAGTGTAGCTTTAAATCCTTTAATTTTTAGTTGCAATCTTTCTTAATAGAATAATCCTCTTAACAATCTATAATTTTTGCATTCTTAGGAAGATCAACTAATGACCACACTTTACCTTTGTCCATAGTCTGCTAGTTGTGTTTCTCTGAAGAGTCTTGACATTATTCGAACCATTAAAGAATTTCATCATTATGAAACTCTCTCTGAGATACATGAACAAAATTATGTTGATTCGATTCATCAGAAATCTCAATACTTGAATTATCAGATATCAGATATACTTAATGCCCTCTTTGAGAAATAGGTTTAAAGTTAAATGATTCAGAGTTAAGTGTTGAATTCTCTCTTTTACAATACTTAGCAATTTAATTTATTTTTCTAATTGAAGAATAATGATAAACATCAATACGCGAGCTTCATCTCCGAGGTCGCTCTATTCTTGTCCGTTGTGAAATATCCTTATTTAGATTTCAATTCACATACATTCTCTAGTTTTACTTCTTCCGCTGCAATTTTTTCATTTTTTCAACATATTCCTCTAATCCCATTAAATGAACACATTATCGTGATTTCTGACCAAATAAACATGAAACCCCATTTTTAGTTTTATCTGTGTTTACAAGTATTGTTTAAATTATGCGTTGCTTATCTAGTAAACACGTATACAACAACATTTAGTATCCACTACACAAACTACTAAGATCCCTAAGCTTTAATACTTTTTCATTTTATTTCTTCGTACATTGGAGATAGAACAATACGCGAAGAGATCCTAAAATCTTGAAATTTGTAAAATCAAAAACAGTGTCACGCCCTTCCATTCTCATTGAAATTTGTCGTCTGTTGCACTAACCACTGCAGCGCTGCCATTTTGATTTCATCATCATCATTATGGCACTGACTGCTTAATTTTTTTTAAAATAGAGGAATAAGAGGTAGTCACTAGGTGCCAGATCAGAGTTATACTGAGGGGTATATCAAGTTGCTGCCGACAGCATAATGCGATAAGACCTTGAATTCAACGAGCCACGTGTTTACATGTGATGAACAGAAACAATCACTTAACTGAGCATGCTTTTTTTTTAATCGAAAGATGTGGTTTAGTTAAGGTGTCACAATATATCTCGAAATTTATTGTGTCACACCCCAGATAAAAAGATCCGTAAAAAGAATAACCATTGCCTATCTCTAAGCACAGTGCACAAGAATTTGTGTGTTGAAGTTGTTTGCTTGAACTTCGCTTTTTTTACGTGATGTCTAATGCCTAAACTCTACATACCGCTGTTTTGTTTCCGGTTTTACGAGATTCACATATCCACATACTTCACTAATTATCTGATACATTTCAGCAGTTTTCAAGCCTTTTCAATAGAGAAAACGAATATATATATATATAATGATGTGCAATATTAAAGCAACATTATAAATTTTGAACAGATATCCATGAAATGGCAGAAAAAAGGTTATTGCGATCAATACAATCAACTAGAATTCAATTAAAAGGTTACGCGTATGCTAATACCTGGAATAAAACATCATAGGTGACGTGAGTGTACGCAAAATGCGAGTTGTCCACGCGAGCAGCTCAAGACTACAATGAAAGGATGAACGGAGGTATAATTAAGAATATTCTCTGCAGATGCAAGTGAGCTCTTTCATGAAATATGGCTAGAATAAATCACCTGAACGATTTCTCAAATGGAAGAATGATAGGAAAGCTGGAGAAGGGGCGTCGTTTGACCAGTGTAGCTGCTGAGTTCGGAATCAACAAAAGTGTCGAGTGCTCGAAAAACTTTACAAACAATAGGTACAGCAGTTAGAAAGGTTGGTGGTGGCCACCCTATGAAAACAAATGCAATGGACGACCGAGATATCGTCCAACAGGCGAAAAGAGTCCGATACCAGTCAGTAAGTGCCATTGTTCAGCAACTGTGTGCATCAACAGGGAGTCAAGTGTCGTGATTTACTGTGGCTAGATGCCTTCACAGAGATGGTCTGTTCTCCCACCGTTCTGAAAGACTTATCCATCAGTGGCACAATTTACAGTAGGGTAAGGGACACAAAAACTGGACATCTCATCAATGGAGTCGTGTCCTATGTACGGATGAGAGGCATTTTAGTGCCACAAGTGATTATCGACTCCAGTATATTTGGATAAAGGTCGGGACAAGATTTCATCTCAATTATTGAATTCTCAACAATTGAAGTTCTTCCTCTTAGAAAGTGACCGTTACCGTCGTTCTGGAGTTGTCTGGAGAGGCATTATGCTCAACTGGTGGACTGAATTCCACGATTTCGATAGAGGTTCTGTAATTGGAGATAACTTTTGTAAGGGGGTGATTCTTCCTCATGTGCATCTGTTCCAAGCTGCTATTCGATTAGACTTCGTTTTTATGGTTGACAATGTATGGACAAACCAGAATGCTGATTTTCAGCTGCTAATTGAAAGTGAAGATGTCCCTCGAATGAATTGGCCAGCGGCAAGATTACATCCTCTGGGTGATCACCCAACAACTGAAACTGATTCTAATTGAGGAATGGGCATCTGTCCTCAAGAACTGTGGGACAATATGGTACTGATTATGGAGAGACGTCGCAAAGCAGCTATTGTAGTATGGGAAGGGCATATTCCTAACTAAGGAACATCTGCTTGAAGTTCTTCCTCTTGGACTGACATTCATGTGTAACGACACTATGAGTTCAATAAAGCCTCTTTTTATTTGATCCCATTTTCTATGCATTGTATTCATTTTTGTGCAACTATGCTCTCGTCATCGTTTAAGTATAAAATGCTGTCTCTCATTTCTGAATTTCATACCTCTCAGATGATTTCTCATAGAGTTATTACAAAAAAAAAAAACTGTAGCTTAAGTTCAGTACACCAGTATACATATATATATTATAATATTGACGTGCTTACTATATTAATGCAAGAAAGTGATTATCTGGGAAATGGTAGGGACCAGATTACAAATGTTATTTAGTGAGTGAGATCTATATTTGTTTTTATTGATGGAGTGGTATAAATTGAAATTTTAGTTGTATTCCTTATTTGAGGACGAGCGATAGGAGTCTCTATGCATTCATAATGATAAATGCTGTATGTGAATATTCTGTAGTACGGAATAAAAAAAAATTTGACTTTTCTTATTTATAGCATTTTTGAATGAAATTTTATTAAGTATCGATGGAACAGAGCCTATCCGGACATCTCTTGTCAGATAGTGGGAAGTGTCCAACATTCATTCTTTAAATAAAAATATTATTCAGTTGGTTTTTAAGATCCATTTTTTTTCAAACTTGCGAATTTCGTGTGTGATATGAATATCATTATATAAATCGTATTTCCTTACACTTGTAAGAGAAAGAAATTTGCAGAAATGCAATACATATGATTTTTTTTTTGTTTCTTATGTGACAAACTGCGATTTTACGTAACACTCTTCTTCCAAAACATGAAGAAAATAAAGAGGAAAAACCAGAATTGCCTTGTTTTACTTCTTGTAAGCTCTTTTCAATCTTGAGAGACGTTTGGAATACCAGAACTACGCCATTTAAAAAAAAATCTGTCAATCATATTGTATTATACTTAAACCATACTATTCGAAGAATGTAAAAGTATTCCGATGGTCTTGTAAAATCTAATAAAATAAGAAATATTTCTTTTTATATATATATATATATATATATATATATATATATAATTATTGCTTGGCCTACTTTCTTCTGAAAAACAGTCGCTCTATTTTTTTTAAACATGACTTTCAGAATATTTAAAATATATATCTTTATAAATTCCTTTAATTGAATAATTTATTTTACGATTATTTTTCAGTCCAACACTGAAATCTAGGTAAAGTACTTTTCAAGCAAAATTAGAAGTAGATAAACGACAAACAAAAAATTAAAATCTTAATACATTGATGATTAGTTCAATTTACATAAAAGCATAATGTGTTATGTAAACAAAATGAATGTATTTTAAGGAATGTAGTTGTAGTAAAACAAGAATGAAATACAAGTATGCTTAATTTTCTCTTGGTTCTTAATTTTTATTACTTTTAAAATTACGTGAAAATATGATAATTAATGTAAACATATATGAATGAAATATAATTAAAGTAATAAATTTCTATTTATTTCTTTGACTTAGTTATATTATTTTGATTTCTTTTGCATACACGGACAATTATTAAAGAGGCCTGAGACCACTTAATTAAAAACGTTGTCAAGCAAATTTGAAAAGTAACAGCCAACATAGTTTGTTAAAAAAAAAAGTACCGAGTTACCTTAAATGAACAGATCATACGAAAGCTTATAATTTTGTTACTGATTCTACCAAAAATAAAAAGATTCAAGTTTGAGTAGCAAGTTTAATGCGGCACATTTGGGTTTCAACTAATGTTAATTTTTTTGAAATATAACAGTCACCAACAAAGTCTTAAGTCCACAAGATTTTTGCTGGTAATGTAACATAAAAGTAATGAAAATGTCTTAAACTCAATAAAAATGGTATATGTGTGCAAAGTTAAGAGTTCATTGCATCCAAAATATTCTGATCATGAAAATATCTCACTTATTCTAAAAAATACTAAATAGGAAAAAATATGTAAGAATATTAAGGCCACAAATGGAAATAAGGAAAATCGACCTCAATACTTCGATGAACCACCATGTTGCATGATTGCATCATATATAATCAAGTTAGCTTTGAATCAGACAGTTTGTGAAATAAGTTTAGTTATGTTGTTCCAATTATTTAAAATCGATGTTTTCAATTTGTGGGAACAATACGGTACTGTTGACCATTACTGTAAATGGATTTATTTAAATATTCCTATCCACATACATACTCTATCGGGTTTAGATCTAGGCTTCTGAATAAAAATTCCTTTCTAATGATGCAGCTGTCAAGTTAGAACGATGTATCAAAAAAACTGAAATCTAAATAAACAGACATTTTGCAATGTTTTGAACAAACATCCAGTTTTGGCCACTAATAACTAGTCAGGTATGCAGTAAATACTCGCCAAGCGTGTGTTGATAATGGATGAAGTTCATTCGATCTTTTACAAAAGCAATATCCAGTTGGCTATCATATCTAAAAGCAGCCCATACCATGGCATAAATACCTCTATACTGTCTTAGACATTAAAGACGTTTGTTAACCTTTAAATTGTGTCAATAATAATTTTTACCCTGTCAGGGCTATCCATATTAAGCTGTTTTATTCATGTGAAAAAATTATATTTTTCTATTTATCATTCAAAGAAATGATTTTAAGCAAACACTAAGTGAATCTGTTTAGTTAATTTCATAATGGGGTTGGTTTTCTAGCCATTTTCCTTCCAATAAGACCAAAACCGTTTTTATGCCGACGTTGAACTGTTCGCACATGACTTCTCAAAAGAAGTTCACGTGAAATTTGTCCAGCAGTTCAAACTTAGCTTTTGCCAAAACAATTCTGTCTTCTCTAACAGATATTGATTTCTTTCTTCCAGCATATTTCTTGGAACCATAATTGTAAAGATCTTAATTAATTATTTACGCACATTTTTGTTCGACCTATTGCATCAGTTAATTTTCCGTCCCTTTCAAACAAAGTAGCTAATTTAAGATCACGAATAGCTCTATGCTCGTGTGACGTTAAGCGACTTCTTTTACCCAATTGTGAAAAAAAATATTTACCTAGACTGTTCGTTTCATTATATGTAATTATATATATATTGAAAACAGGGAAACTGTTTACCTATGCCAATATCCAAATGCGAAAAATGTAGTCGCATCTTCGTGATTATTTAAACTTTACAGCTGATCTCTTCTGCCATACGGAAATCTTGAAATAATATACACATGCTCTGCTTCTGACGTCATAACATGATATGCGTATGCAGCATTTCCCTTTTCCGATTAAACTTTGGGTTAAAATTAAACTCCTGTGGCCTTAAAACTTTGTCGTTGACTGTATTAATGGAACTACAAGATGAAAGCTGAAATATATTTAAAAAAGATTATTATATAACTAATTTAAAATATGCTAAAAAAATTATGCACCTACTATTTAATTCTTTATGTTACATCATAATTTGTAAATAACTGAAATTCTTTTTCTTTCCTAATTGAAAAAAAATATTATCGGACGTATTCATTCCGAAATATAATTACATCAATATCATTAATAATAGTTATTAAAAAAATGTTTAAATGCTTAAGTGTCAAATCGACTAATAGAAATAATAACAAAATTCCGTAAATCACGTGTTCGGAAAATAACAATGGAAAAAGAATATTACCTCTTTATTCATTTAAATAAGGGTTTTTTAAGTACACAGAAGAAAAGACTAGTAAAAATTCCTTAGTATTATAGTATATATAAGGCTATTACAACTGAATAGTAAAAATTTTGTAGCTTCAGATAGGATTACTAGAGGTGTGTTTAGTGTTTGGAGTTTACATTGATATCATTCTAAAACATACCATCTGACACACCTAATTATTAACATTTTCGCCTTCCTGGTGATATTTTTAAGCATCACAGCATTTTTTCATAAAAATGACTGAAATAAATTTTTTAAAATATTTATTTTCTTCCTTTTCGGCTTATATATAGAATTTGTATTTTGGATAGAATTCTGAAGAGGTGAAAAACGCTTTCGATTTATACACGGTCGGAGTATATTCGAAAACATATGGTAGTTTAAATACTGCATTTAATCTTTTTGTATATCGTTTCTCAAAAACAGATAGAAAGATCTATTTTTAATTATGGTCAAATAATACAATGTTTATAAAGAGAAAATATATATAATTCGAACTGCTAAAATGAATTCATTATTCTAGTTCTAACAATTACATTAATTTTAGAAGAAGTAAAATTATGCTGAAAAAGAAATAATTTTTTTTCTTCCGTAGTTACGATTAAATAAAACTGAACAATATTTTTACTCGCAATATGGTTAGTAAAATATGTTAGGATCTATCCCAATTTGAGCAGGAAATTAATGAAGCTTTTTGTTCTGAAGTTTTAACAATTTTCAAACGCTTTTTTTTAATCATGATGATTTAAAAATGCCTTCATACATTTACTTTCATCAGTTAAAAATTGTCTTCCATGTGAAATCAAAACTTCTACTTTCCACTGAAGCAGTAATAAACTGCTTCCTATCTATTGAATGAAACGAGTACTTTAACAATATTCGAAATTTCTTTCCTTTTATCCTATTAAAATTATCAGTTTCGAACTTCCTTCAATCTGCAATTAAAATGTCCTTGAGAAACGTGAAATCCCTTCGTTAGAGTAGGCTTTTAAAGTCCCAGCATATTACTATGGAATTGAAATTATAAGAGCATCCTTAGGAACTCTACGATTAGGCTTAATTCCGTAGAAATGCTCCGAAATCAGGCGTCCCATTTCAGCTTCGGTATCGAAATTATATTAATTACCTGATTTCAAATCACTGGAATTTCCGTTGATGTCTGTATTCTATAGCATTTCAACTCTTAGAATGAAATTCTATACTAGCTTAATTTTAAGTAAGGATTTAGTTCGTAAATGCTTTGGAATTATTCTTAGTATGTTTCTAACATGAAGTTGTGTTTTATTCTTAGATTTATTTTTTAAAACCCATTAAAAAATAAATGTAATTTATTTACTATTAAATCAGAGGAATTTAATATTAGAAATTATATTATGGCATTTGCATTTCACAGTTCTAGTACGTTTGTTGTTGTAGATGCATTTTAAATATTTTTAAGAGATTAATTTTTGAAACTTTTTTAGAAGAAATTTGAAAAATATGTAATATATATGTCAAAAGTTTGCCTCAGAAATAGAAATTGGATGGAGGGGTAATTTTATACTCTTAATTTATTTATTTATATTCCTAAGATGTTCGGTTCATTCTAAGCTATAACAATTCTTATGAAAAAGAATCCAATATGGAATCAATTTTGCTAAATGAAAAAAAAATTCTTTTGTAATATAATATATTATAATGTAATGTAATATAACATAACATAACATAACATAACATAATATAATATATTGAGTCTATTATTATGGTACGACATAATAATGGACTTAAGATAGTTTTTTATCATCATCACAAGCAACTCTCTTGAAAATAGCAAATTATCTAAATAATTGAAACATTTTTCAAGCTGAAAAAAACATACTTTATAGTGGAACTCAATCTTGTTTTTCCATTTAACACATTGGGACTTCAATATGATGTGTTTGAATTGAAACTTTCTCCCAAAGAATGAAACGTGATTTATTAAGTAATCATAATTAATTTCTCATTCATCATAATATTAGATTAGAATTATTAAAATGTAGTGACTACGATTGAGAATTCACATTTATAAGCAGCAAAAAAATTATTACTGAAGTAGCAGAGTGAAGGGAATTAACAAACGATGCAACAGTGACCGTATTGACAAATGTTAAGTGTTATCCTATCAGCATAGGTTTTAATGAATCGGACCCTCATCGCTAATTCTATCAAGGGCTCAGACTCGATTATTGTTCTTCAGGTAAGTAATCTGTATATAACATTAATCTCTTGGTGGACTTTCGTATATGAACTTTTTCCACAGATATAATAAGTTAGAGATTGACCTTTGAATATTCATAGATCTGAATAAATAATTGGGTTATTATCACTTAGTTATCTTTTCTTGCTATTGTATACATAAGAACGACCATTTCATGGAATGTTAATTGTATAACTGTACATTTGACAATTTTGTACTGGTTAAAGTTTAAGGTTTGTTAATATTTTTTCTCACGTAAGTATGATGTCAGGGATGCGCTCATACCTGAGCTCATTGTAGCATGTGAGTTAAGCTCTCAAGAATATTTTGAACATGAACATGCGATGAATCCAGTCACTGAGAATCAAATAGTAGTCAGAAACTTCGCATATGAGAATTAGAGAAAAGCTGAAAAAATAGAAATAACAAGGCAGATATAACACGATTTTGTTGAAGGGAGGTTGATAATGGTCAGTCCGTAGTTGGGTGAAGTACAGAAGAAGATATTGTTAAGAGGTTTTCTAGGTTTTCAAGTAATGAGAGAGAGGTATTCGTATCACAGGTTCTATGTCCATTGAAAATATATGTGGTTTCTCAGGATTATAATACAGTGGGGTGGACTTTCTTGAATTCTTTGAATTTATAAATGAAATACCCAGAGAAGATCATTGTACACAATGTTGAGGAATTTAATTTGCATTTTTGGAAGTAAAGGCCTTTTTTCTCTCCTTGTGGTGACCCTGTTTCCTTACCGAAGTCACATTTAAATAAAAAATTCGCCAAGATTCGGCACATATTTATCTATTCTCACGAAGTAGCCAGAGATATACAACACACACACAACCACAACATCATACACGAATTAAACTTCAATGATTGGGTCAACACTTGTCATCTTTCTGGTATGTAAAATTAAGAATATGATAATTTAAATCTTCTTTGCTAAATAAATGAAATGAAAATGCACCAGGTTACGATCTTCTCATTTACGTCATTTATCTCGTTCGTCATATTCTATTTTCATCTGTGATCTGAGCTACTTTCTGCAATTGTATGATAATTTACCTTAATTAATTAAAAGTGCAATAAATCTCTTTATCCATATATAGGTATGAGTAAATAAAATCTGAGAAGAAAAGACCGCATCAGAAGTAACATAGCTACTTATTACTGTCATTTTGAGAAACAGGGATCTCGGATTAAGAAGAAGCAAAACAATAGTTCAAAGCAATTATATATCTAGGATTGATTTATAAAACATTCATCTCATTTTTCTTTAAAAATATTTATTGTTCTGTAATTAATTCTTTTTTAAGATAATGTCGACTTACATGTTATAAAAATAGCGTGCATAACCATTTATAAATTTTCTCGAATTAACCAGTTACTCTGTAATTTAACCCAAGTATTCATATCGTAGAAAATTCATATCGATATTGGAACTTATATTATTAATCAATTTACATTGATACTGTAACTCGAGGTTTACTAAAACCATATTTAGTAATCATGACTTCTACCACAGCATGTTAACGCGCCTAGACCGTATTAAACTACGCAGGTCTAAATATTGATTACTTTGGTCTCCATGAATACACACACACACACACACATATATATATATATATATATATATATATATATATAAGTAACTAAATCGACCATTTCTAGAAAATGCAACAGTTTATATTAGCAAATCAAATTAATCCTGAAAGGGCCTAGTTTTTGCTGTGACTCCATTTTTTCATCTCTTTTTCCTCTTATTTTTCTATTTAATAAAATACCTACTTCGTTAAAAATTACATTGTTTCAAAATGATTCTTTTCTGATAACATTGTATTTATAACAAACATATATGAAAGGAAATCAATAAATATAATATTCATGAATTCATGAAATTTGAGCCTTTGTGACTGATAATAAATGAAAACTTGAAGAAACAACCATTGGGAATAAAGATATTCTCTTTTAAATTAATCTCTTTTTCCGTAATAACTTATAGGAGAAGTACAGCAGAAAGATAAATTGAGATATTAATCCAGTAAGATACTTTGTTTCTCTTTTCATGTATGTCAGTGATAAATGTAGTAGATGACATAAAGTAATTGAAATAAAAAAAAAGGGTGCCCGTTTTATAAACACATATCTCATAAAAATGTGTTCCTTACATTTATAGCTAGGCAAACATGATTGTGACATTTAAAATAATGACACACACATTAAAGCAATTATTTTTAAAAGCAAAACGAAATCAAGTTTTTTTGAGAAGGAAAAAGTAAATCTTGTGGGAATATTACATGTTTTGTAATTTACATGGGAAATAAGAAATTAATAAATCGGTTTTTTTTTCTTAGCATTTTATGCAGTTCTTTATTAGCAAGAAATGGAGATTATATAAACTGTCACAGATATGAGCAAATCAGACATTTTTTTGCTACATGTGTACATATATTAATGTGTGTGTGATAAATTCAATTTTTTAACTTTTTAAAATTTTGTGTAATTTATTATGCCATTCTAAATTCTCACATTAAAATCTACTTTTACTTTTACTTTCACTTTCGAATCACGTGAAGTGTAAGTATTCCGCGAGCTCCAAATTTCGGAAAATCTCCATTTATTGGAGTATAAAACTCACATTTTGTCCTTCAACATTCTCTTTCACTCTTTTCTTCCTTTAATTCTAACTGTGTAAGGCGAACGTTTGGCAAAAATTCTTCATTGTTGGTTAAGTTACTTCTTTCCATGTAAAATTATACTTGTTAAATTGCATTAGAATAAAAAAAAACAATGACTAATACTCAAAAGTCTTGAAATATTCATCCTAGTTAATAATTTTAAAGGAATCCTTCATTTATATAAACTGCTGTTTGTAGAAAATGCAACACCATGAAGGAATCATCAGAATGAAATGAAATTCGCAGCAAATGTCAATTATAGGATATTATGCAAATTAATAAAGTTTCAGAGCCATCGCGCTTGCGCGGCGCGCGCAGCGCCCTCTGAATTGATGCTGAGAGCGTATAAATAAAGTGCTGTAGCGGGACGTTGAAAAAAGTCTATGATTATTTGTTAGTGGCAAACGTTTAGTGAGACCTGAGTATGCCTCCACGACGGAAGAATAAGAAATTCAAGCAACTTACGGAGTTTGAAAGAGGGAGGATAATCGGCCTTCGAAAAGGAGGATTTTCCTATCGCGCAATAGCAGCTCGTATGCAGCGGAACAGTTCCACAGTGATGCGAGTTTGGAAGCAGTGGACCGACGAGCACCGAACAACTCGAAAAACAGGCACTGGACGAAAGAAGGTGACGTCAGAGCGCGATGATCGACACCTGCTCCGCATGGCGGTGAATGATCGCACAGCTTCCTCCAGGCAGCTGGCAGCACGTTGGTCTACTGCTACAGGTGTACAATTGTCGGCTTCGTCAATTCGTCGTCGTCTGCTGCGCCGTGGATTGCGTGCAAGGGTGCCTTTATACAGGATTCCCCTCACGGCGAATCATCGACGGCTGCGTCGGCAGTGGGCTCTTGAGCACAGAGACAGGCGAGCTGATTGGCACCAAGTTGTCTTTTCAGATGAATCACGCTTCAATTTGTGGACCCATGATGGCCGTGTTCGTGTTAGACGTTATGCCGGTCAACGCTGCCTTCCTGAGTGTATTAATTGAACGACATAGTGGTCGAACACCCGGAGTTATGGTCTGGGGTGCGATTTCGTATCATGGACGATCCAATTTGATACGAATTGAGGGTAATCTCAATAGCAACAGGTACGTCCGTGAAGTGCTACAGCCCGAAGTCGTTCCTTTCCTTCAAGGCATCCCTGGAGCTATCTTTCAGCAGGATAATGCACGCCCACATGTTGCGCGGACTGTTCGAGACTTCTGTTCAGCACAACGCATGCAACTTCTTCCTTGGCCTGCTTATTCACCGGATATGTCGCCTATTGAGCACGTGTGGGATATGGTTGGTCGGCGTCTCGCTCGTGATCCGCGTCCTGCAGTTTCCAAAGACGAACTTTGGTTGCGCATACAAGCGATATGGAATTCTCTTCCTCAAGCAGATATTCAACATCTGTTTGACTCCATGCCACGTCGTATAGCAGCACTTATTGCAGCGCATGGTGGCTGCACCAAATACTGATTTCGGACGCTTAATTTGTTTCTTTTGTTTTGAAAATTTCATCATTTATTTGTATCAGTACAAGTCGTTTCTGCATTAAATTTCATTTGATTCTGATGATTCTTTCATGGTGTTGCATTTTCTACAAACAGCAGTATAGAAATAATAACCAAAAATATCATAAACCTTATAATTAAAAAATAAAACAATACAAAATTAATGCAAGGAAATAAAAGTCATTAGTAAATTATTAAATAACTGATTCAAAATCTGGTTGAAAAATTAAAAGCTTAAATTGTACAAAATTATAAAGATTATTAAAAATATCAATAAATACACAGTATTTATTAATATTTTAGTAAACAGTTATTAAATTGTTAATATATATAATTGTAAAATTAATAACTAATTTTAAAATAAGTGAAAATATTTAGAAAAAGCAAACAGTAAAAGAAACATAGAATAATAAAACATTAAAGAAAGAAATCCTCCATAAACGTTTATCATATATAACAGGTTATATAATTATACGTTTAAAAGCAATACCAAAATATTAATATTAGTTACATTAATCAAGTTTTAATCAATTAAATCTCTTTAATTTTGTAAATTGTTGTACAGAGCGTAAAATAAATTATTCGCATTAAATAATGTTACTTATTTAATATATGAATAGAAAAAAGTTTTTTAGATATCCCTAAAGAGTATATACATGCAGTTTTTATTTTTAATAATATTTTCACGAATCTTTATATAATCCTGTTATAATTTGCTATTAAAAGTTTTTCGGATATCTATTATTCTCAGAAATATTTTCATGTTAATTTCTCTTCGCATAACTCTCAAAAGAACATAGGACACAAAAATATAAAAAATTCTTCCAATGATCAAAAAACACGTTTGGGTCAATAAAATACTTTTTAGCAAATATCTATCAATGGGTAAAACTGGTCACTTCGTATAATTTATCTTCGTTCGATCGCCTATCATAAATGAACAACACATGCCACAGAAATATTTCCATTACTTTTCTTTGTTATTCATTAAATTTAGTATTTTCTTATATTTTATCATTTTATTTACGGTCATTTTTCTCAAAATGAAATATTTAATATTTTCATATATTTAAAATGCTCCTTATAGCTTAAAGCCTGTGTGAATTAAAAGTGATATTTCTAATTATAAAACACTCAGTTCTGTTTTTACACGATCGATGCATTTTCCCTTGAGAATACACTTAGAAAAATTCGTGTAAAAATATATTGCATCTATGGAAAAGTAGAATATTGATGCTGGTGTTAAATAATCAGCAAAATTCATACAATAAAATATGATTAATTTGTTTTATTAACGCCGCACTAGAGAGAGAAGAGGCACGATGGCTACTGGAGACGAACCTCGTAATTTTGAAACGTGGTCAAGTGACGAGGGCAGTTCTAGTGAGGAGGTGCTTAAGTTGGAACCTACCTTTCTTAATTTCCACATCCCACTAACAAGAGGAATTTGAGCTCGACAGATTTAACATGCATCAGCCCGTCTGAGCGGCGGGTCTGAGCGGTTTCTGAATACTCGAAAACCGCCGTCCGCTGCCATGAGATCTAGGCTACCACTGACCCAAAATGAACCCTGTGTTTTACTATTAGGATCTTAAACATTTTATTTCATAATGATTGAACATGTATCATATAAAGTGAATTATCATTTGAAAAGAAAAAAAGTGTAGCTAACCCATGAATGCAAAAATTAGGTAAAGTAATATGAGTTACACATAAAAATATTTTATTCATTGTCACTTTCTAACAATAAAGGCATAAAATTGCAAACGACTGCAATATTACTGCTAGCTATAGAAATTATTGCTCAATAGGTGAAATGCTTTCTGTAATCTGTCGAACAAAATAAGGATTTACCTCCTGTGATGTCGATGTTTCAGTGGTTTTCAGAACGTATACGCTTGTGTTATAGGTGAATTATGTGGCATTATGTAAGGGCTACCGAAAAATATTTCAGTTATAATTAAGAAAACAAAAATTTTAGAACTAACTTACTATTTATTGACTTTTACGCAAAATTAATAAATATATTTATGTAAGTCGCATCCATAAGGTAAAAAAAAAAATTATCCAATCTAGCAGTTATAAAAATAAAACTAAAGCCAATTTTTCTTCTTATAATTTCGATTGATCGTGTTAAATCAAAATAAGTCGTGTAAAAAAACATAATATTTTTTTTTCTAATTCAAGCAAAAAAAGAATTAGGTGCGTTGGAAAATTAGATTGATATGTATTAATTTGACTATATTTGTTTTGGGCATACTCCTCCCTCATATGCCCCCAAAATTGCTCATATTACCTCCTGTAAAAGGAACATCTCTATTTAAGGGACAATTCTTTTGGTCCTGGTCTCAATGAACTATATCATAAATTTATTATATATTTTTACCTCTTATTAAGAAACAACTCTGTTTATGGGACAAAATACCTGGTCCGGTTGGTATCCCCTGTTGAGAGGTACTACTATCATTTTAAAAATATTCTCAATAAATTATTTCGCTCAAAGATGAGTGTGTCAAAAAACGAATATAAATGTTAAGAAAATAATGTATTAAAATTTTAACATTTTGCGTTAAAAAAATCTGAAGAAATTTTATGCATGGCAAAAAATTTTATAATGATTATTAATGCAAAATTTAAGGCTCATCGAACAAAAATTAAAAATGTTTGAATTTTAGGAAGGTCAGTGGTTTCCCGTAATCCTCTAGATCTGTCTATAAATTACTTCCCACTTTCCACTTCTTTATTCAGCACTCCGTAAAGGGGTTAGAGTTATGGCTATATGCTATATATCGATATCTACACAAATATTTTAAACAAAATCCTGTTTCATGAGTTAAATTAAATTTATTTTAAATGAGAAATGGAAGACAATATGTTCACTTGTTTACTGAAAATGATTGTAATTATCACATTTTCTTCCTTCTTTAGTCTGCATTTATACGTTTTTCTTTTATTTTGAAAGGTTCATATTTCAGCTTCGTAACTAATATAAATGGAAATTACAAAAATTTGCATGCGAACTTTTGAAAAGAATTACCCTCATCTTGGAATGCTATTTGATGCGTAAGAACTTGGGCAGCATCTTCATAAACAAATAACTTGTTTTGGAAATAACATTCGTGCAAGACTGAATATCGAAAATACAGGGCAAAGAAGTACTTTAGTTTCAAACTTGCATCGTGAAATTTTTGAATATGTACAAAAAGTAGTGTTTATCTTTTTCTGAATAATTTCTAAGCTTTTGTGAATATACCAAAAATAGAAGTAATAAAAGTAATGGATTTTCCTAGAAAAAAATCTCTTCCTAATTTTATTTTTAGAGTATTGAAATACTAAACAGTTTTAAAAAATAATAAATTTAAAGAACCTTTAAGGCATGTCATTTTATTAACCCCAAAAATTATACTTTTTTACCTATAATTTTAGTTTTTTTTTATAAAAATCAATAACTGCATATTTTTACAATGGTCATTCAATAATTTCTTTGAAAATCTTGTATCGAATAGTTATAAACATGAATTATTAGATAGCTATCTAAGTCTTTATTGCTTATGTCAAATTTGTTTCAACTCCATTTAACAGATGGCAGTTCTCAATGCTAATAGCAATTTACCTCAATGATGCCACCTGCCTTCAAATTCAAGTTCTTTTTGAACTAGACTCGTATCATTTTTATAAACTCTACTGCGTACTCACACTGTACTTTAACATGGTTTAAATTAGAATGTTGTGACATATAACACGAACTATTTATTAATTGAAGGAAGTATTACCTCAGTCAATCAAACATTTAATTTTTCCACGTCTAGAAATAGTCCTTGCTGTCTATTTGATTTACTCACTGCTAAAACGAAAGTTATGTCATTATAAATACACTCTATTAAAAATAATGGTTACAGACAAAACACTATACTTGGATGAAATCATTTCTTGACGTCACCCTCTCAGAGCTGCACCTCCACTTAGGCCACTATTTCCTTAAAAAGTGAAGAATGAATTCAATCTGGGAAAGATACATTGTCCCTCTGACAGGCGTAATTGTTGAAGCTTGAATAATGGGAAGCGAAGGAGGAAACGAAGGAGCATGAAATCAGGAAGAAAACTACTCAGCTCTTCTCTTCTGATCATCAAGATCGGCTTTTCGGCCGTGACAGATGGTGTTAATATACCTTCTCTGAAAGATGCGGTCGCTGTGACAAATGCGGACCCACAGGACTTGTTTATTTTTACCGTAGGATGTGATTTATGAGCTTCCGAAAGGCACAAAAATATAACAAGTGTTGTATAACTAGCATACAATAGTATGTAGGATGTTCTATTGCTGCATTTGCTATGCTGTTAACTATTCAATACCTCTGTTATATTATTATTTATTATACCAACTTCTCTCTATATTTGTTGAAGTATCAAATGAAGATATTTGCAGAGTGTTACGTGAGTTAACACTTTTTTTCGGGGGAAGCAATTTATTTCTCCAATTTAGCCGCCTAAGACGAATGAATTATAACCAAAGCATACTTATAAGCCCTGCGTTTTATCACCTAATTATCTTTTCTACCATTTCTTTAGCCCGTTGGGCTTACTTTCTCAGGTAAGTAAGAGAATCATGACTTCGAGGCCCACTAGTGATATTTCCTTTACCATAATAAACAAGGATGAATGTCCCCAACATACTCTAGCGATTCTTCTCGGTATTTTCCTTTCCCTCTTCTTAACAACCAATTTTTACCCCTTTCCACCATTTTTTTTAAAATTTCTAAATTATATTTATTCTTTATTTAGCACAATTTTGCGCCATTAAACTCCAAAGTCACTCATTCACTCTCGTTTTTTTTAATTATTAAAAATTTTACAAAAGGAAATTTGCGCCAAATATAATATGCATTCATACAAAATGCAATGTATGTTATATAGCGGGAAATATTTGGCGGCAATCCAAATTTTTACAATGAAATTTTTTATATACATTTTACATTCCTCTTTTTCTCACATAACACCGAAATTGCCCTTTTACTGAACAACTCAGAGTTACCAATGTTCTCAGAATGGACTTACTGAGGAAGAAAAAAAAATATTAACGTCCACTCTGAGCAGGAAGTTGTGAAGTCAATTTAAGTAGATGTTAACATGAATTCCAAAAAATGAGAAATCTCACTCAATAATGTGTTATATAATGAATGAATAATTTAAACATGTCGAGTATTACGCAGCTAGGTTTTTCAAACGCTTTACTATTTTGTCATAAGTGCCGTTGCTGTTCTTATCAACATTTTCTTAAGAGTACAAACACTGTGATTAGATTAGGTGTTTATTTTGTTTGTTTATTTTTTATTAATGTCGCACTAGAAGCAACACGAGGGCTATTGCCGATGGACCTTGTAATTTACGTATTCAGTTATGATGCTACGATGGTTTTTAATTTTGGTATGTAGTGATGGACAAAGGGCACACACACACACACATTTGCAGCTGTAAATCATATAAATTAGAACGTCTTACTTCACAACTACTGTTTTTATTTATTTTTTTTTCGCCTTTTCTGCAGAAATAAAAATAGTACCCTTTATTGTCAATATATTTTGAATTACTTTTTGTGTCGTACAAATTCTTCTATCACGGTGAATGAAAATGTGTAATTGGCATGCATCTCCAAGCCATACATATTTTAATCATATTTTACTTTGCAACAAGCTTTTGAAACACTTAGCATCTTTATAACTCAATTAATTCTGTAAAATGTGAAAGAAATTGGAAATTTTAAGGTGTCACTTGAAGCAGCATTTCCCCTTTCTCCGTAATGTTAAAAATTACCGAGTTTGAGGAACAAATTAAAGAAATTAACTGGTCTTCCAATCACAATTTGTATTTATTATATTCTTACTCTTATTTTAATAAGAGATTTTGTAAAAAATGTTATTCAAAAAAAATCTGTTACTTTGTGTAGTTATATCAATGCACCACAATGAACACCAATATCTGTAGCGAAGTTACAAATTTAAAACAAAATATTTAAAAAAAAGGTAGTGCATGTTTATACTTTAGCTTTCAACTTCAGCATTTTTAACTGTTGAAAAAAGAGGGGGAAATAAATATTTGAAAATTTTCAAACTTTTCATTGATACTGATATAGGAAAAGGGGGTAATAATTATTATTTTTAAAAAAATCTAAAATGCGTCGCTATTAAATAAAGGCTAGGAACCTCTGTTCTAAATAAACAACAGAGAAAGAGCTACTTGTAGGTAATCAAGTTTACAAGCACACATTTAAATAAAGCTTCTTAGCAGATTATTACCTCAATTTTAAAACGGTATCATTGATTTTAAACAGACCAAATATTTTTAAATATCTCGTAAAACGATGTGAGGCTTAAAGATTTGGTCATCAATTTAGGTCCTAAAGATTTTTCGGGACAACCTTGTCAATATTGACTGCCATAGTTCAATGTTATACACACAATGAAGTTTCTTAAATGTGATGAAGACACTAAAGAGACGTAGGTGACATTAGTAAATCAATTACTTCAAGCAAATGCTTTCAGGGGAATTTCTATTGCTCTATTTCCTACAAAAGTTTGTAGATATAATAAATAATTTAAAATACAGTGTTAGACTAAATGTAAAAGAACATTTTGGTACATTTCTTGCTAAACGAATGCTGTTATTGTAAGTAAACTTTGAAAAATGAAGATAATATTGCTACATTGGTTTCAATTATGCATTGATAAATCGTTTACAAATAATGCATTTCAAGGCATTTACATTGCTAAAATAAGTTTGTGAAATATGAGGTACAAGATTCAAGTTAAAGTATATCCGGGCTGAAGAAGTCTCATAAGGATGAGCCCATCGCCTGTTCTGTAGAATTTGGGCCTGGGACGTTAAATACTAGTTAAATATCAGGCTGAGTGGCTAGCCCGACAGAAAGAGCCTCAGTTAACTTCACGAGCGAACATGGTACTCCTTTATCGATCATGGAGAGATTAAAGGAAGAATAGCCCTTTGATCAGCTATCACAGGGAATCGAACCTGTGTCAGCAGGTCTTGCAATGAGTTAACCACTAAACCCCCATGATCACGGGGTGTAAGAGCAAGATACAAATAAAATACTAAAAACTCTTACGTGTGTCGAATTTTTTATACTAATGGTTTTCCAGTAAATCTCAGACGAATTATGTATACGAAGCATTTACAGATTTAATATTTTTACAGGACTTAAATCTTCTTTTTGGTTTCTAAATTAGAATTCCTATAAGATTAAAATTACTAATCATCTTCATGAACTAAAACATTGTTGTTTGGAACATTTCCCAGAGATAAGTTGAAAAGAAATGAAAGGGTAATGGCAATTTTAATTTTACTTGCTATATTTCCTTTATTAGTATTGAGTTATATATTACCTCTTAACCAAACTTTTATTTAATTATACAAGTATCAATTCAGAATTAAAATTCAAATCACATACTTGGAATAATTATAAGAGCATAATATAAAATAATAATTTGAGGAACAATCAATGATAAGTTTTGCTTCCAAGCTTTTGAAAAATAAAATTATCAAACCGGAGATTTTATTTCATGAACTGTAAATATATGTGTGTTTTTATAAAAAGAAAATCCATAACACATTAAATAATCAGATAATGTAAAATGAATATTATATAAATATATATATATATATACCTCTCACGGGATGCTCTTAAATCATATTCATACATTTTCATTCCACAATACCTATTAATAAGCTTTTGTATGCAAAAGGTCTTGTGCTAAATAAGTTTGGTTGTAAATTTCACCGTTAGAGTCCTCAAAAAGAATTTGATATCGAGGCTTGACTATTCCATGATATTTAACTATTCTAAAGTGCATTAATCTTTAGAAACACAATTGCCCTGGAGGTTTCGTAAAGTACCTAGACGCTGATTGAAAAGAATAAAGCCCAAGGCTGCATAAAAACAAGCAAAAATTCGAGCAGTTAAAAGAAAAAAGAAGTACCCATTACTAGCGAAATGCAAACAGTTTCTACCGGTACTTCCTGACACAAGTTTTACTGCAGTGAACAAAGAAACGTAATGACGGAGAAATCTCGAGTGCAATTCGAACTCCACTTCAGAACTTTTTCTCTTTTTTCCTCTTTTTGAACAACAAAAAAAGGATCACAGGAGCTTATTTGAGAAGTAGGAATACATGCACTGGAAAGGCAATGTACAGTTTTTTTCCCCGGTAAAGAAATGAAAAAAGTAACGTTGTTGGAAACATTTCGTGTAAACTGTGTTCGTAAAAATACAGTTTTTAACAGCAGTGGCAATGAAACAACGATTAAAATGTCGTGATTAATTCAACACATGACTCAGAAAAAGATAAAAAAAAAAAAAAAAGGTTATGTGTAATTTTTAGCTTTTCAAATGTTAACAGAAAAGCTTTGTTTGTACATGGATTAAGTGAATTAATTTTAAAAATTTAATTATACTTATTTCTGGATACATACTTTATCTATCTATAAGTACATCCTCGTTTGTTTTTGCAGTAAATGCATATTGTATAATTAGTCATCAAGCACGATAGTAATTGACAGGTTCATTAATTTTTAATTTAGTAAAAATTAATGAAAATTTTCGAAATTTACAAAATATAAATATACTCATAAATACCGGAAGCAATCTCTTACTTTTTCTCTCACTGCATATATATAAACTGCTTCTGGCCTTTTGAAATTCCTAATTTTTCAATTCCTTTTAATATATATTTCATAAATTGTTTGTATATAATGTGTATACATATTTCTTATAATTTGCTTCTTATTTCAGATTATGTTTATATACTGGATTTATATAATTTAACATTTATTCTGCATAATTTTTATTGCTATAATTATAGATGTTTGCTTTCACAACGTTTCGATATTCATTAGTAAGTATTATTTTATATTTTACTGCTTATTAAATTTTATTCTCAAGTCTATATTTGTTTAAATATCAATTTTAAAGATGTTTGTTTTATAACTAATAGGTTTTCCTATCTCGGTAAGGAAAGGAGTATTATGAAAACCATAATTTTAATCTTATGGAATTTCTACTAGCGTTCTCAAATCTTTATTATTTTATCTATTTTAATGCAAAAAAAAATGCATCCGAAAGAGCAAAAACAATATGAAAGTTTCGGAAGAATTACATTTTTCCTCCGATTTTTGAAAATATTTTTATACCTTTACTTTAATTATTCCTTTCTGGGTTTTTATGGCGTTAAAAATATTCTAAAACATTTATGAGGCCTGACGTCACAAAACCACAAGGCGTTGCAGAGCTGATACCCATTAAATCTGTAGAGGATTCAAGTCCTCCCGTTCGTGTGTAGAAGATCGGACAGGATGTTTCCTGTTCAGATGTCGTCCTAGTCACTTGACCAAGATTCAAAATTACGACGTCTGTTATAATAGCTATCTTGTTTCATCTAAGTGTAGTCAATCTGTCAATCAATCTGTGGTAGTGGACGTGGTAGCGTTATAGTCATGCTCGCGGACTCACAGCCGACGTTGTTTCCATCGAGTCATGACCAATGTGATGACCGGATAAGACAGAATAGTCCCATTGTAGCTCAGGCCTGTCTTAAAAGGCGACTAAAATGGGTAACCAGCGTCTGGAGGTAAAGCTGGGTATCTGACCCTGGGGATTATATCAGGAAACCTCAGGGACTTGCCTTCTTGACGTACGTATGGGCATCAAGACACCGATGCACCCAAATGATCTTTTTCTTTTCCATGGAGTTTACTGTCTTTGGTAAAAACGGGTGACACACCTCAGGAATACCCTTGCGATTCTTCTCTATTTTCGACCCTCCTTGTCAACCAATTTTTTTTATCTTCTTTCAATTTCTTTCCCACGCCTAGACCACAGTTAAATCTTGTTTGGCGCAGATTAGCCACATCTGGCTCTTGCGCCAATAACTACCACTTTCACTCATTCACTCATTCCATCGAGTCGTAGGTTCCAGCCCTGACGTCAATAAAGACAAACTGCTTAGCTGAGCCGATATCTGTTAAATCTGTGGAGATTCCAAGTCCCCTCTTGGCGTGTCGAAGTTTGGAGAGGGAATGGACAGCTCAGGTGTCGTCCTTTCATTTAAGAAAATTCAAAATTATCATGTCCGTCGCCAACAGCATTCGTGTTTCTTTTAAGATTCACGTTGATTAATCGATCAATCAGTCAAAAAAACTACAGTGTTTATTTTATTTATTTACTTATTTGGTAAAGGATTTAAAAAATAATACGTTTTTAGTTATAAAGGCAGAAAAAACTAAGCCTTTGTGTCTTATTTATTTATTTTGCTTTAAAATGTATTCAAAAACAACAGCATATACACTTATTTATGACTAAAGTCGCATACTCGTAAGCTAATTAAGACATACTATTTAAGAGTTCTCAAACAAACATCATGTTGACTCAATATCTACCTACCTGTCATCTTATACAACGATTCCGTCTTGCAGGTACTGTCCGTAAATCTCCGACTTGTCCCGTGCGCCCCATTCTTGCGTCCCTAACAGCCTCATTAGCGTCCTTCTGACTTCCGTTGGGAAGAAAAAAAGTCGAGTCCGGATGCGCGAGACAGGGGGATGAAGGGAAAAAAAGGGAAAAAAATTCCCTCCCACCGTGTTCCGTTCTTGCAATTGTTGGTCTATTAGGAGCGTCCGGGTCATTTGGTTCGGGCCGGATACTTAATTTTTTTTTTATTTCGAATGCATCGAGGTAATTTTATGTTGCCAATTTATCCGAAAAAAATTTGGTATAAAAAATTGTGCCGAAAGTAATTGTTCGTGGAATATTTTTCTTTTGTAATGAACGAGCAAAACAACGATACAGTTGTAATAGTTTTATTGTATTTGCGGCTTCCATTGTCGATATTATAGTTTTTCTTTAGCGAAACAAAGTTACTTTCGAAATATTAACTGAATAAAAAGTTTTGAAAATAGTCTTTCTATTGATGATATTTCTTTAATGTTGACTCTGTTCTTAATAGGAGTTTTTGTTAGGAAGATGATGGCAGTGTAATAATATCGCTGAGAGGGAGAATGAACTCTGTAATATCAGACATTATGTAATGTATCATTCAAGTCGAATTCCCTTAAATCAAAAATAAACAGCAATAAAAAATATTATAACAATTAAGTGAAACATTGAATCGATTGTATATTCAATGAAACATAATCATTTTGTTTCATATGAAATTTTTTAAGCTTGACAATCTCAATAAAAGTCATAGCGAAGGAAGTGCCGCTTATTTCGTCCTTGTCATTTACTGAGACTTAAGATTATAAAAACCATCGCCAATAGCCCTCGTGTTGTTTCTAAATGCTAGATTAATAAACAATCAATAAAGTCATCATAGTAATTGAAATAATTTTACTTACAAAATTACGTTATATTGACATCGGTATTGATTATTGTAAGTATTTATCAATCCTTCTAACATTTATAAAACTAGTTTTCGAATTTAGTTAGTTTACAGCTACCGGAGCCATCCAACCAGTGTACCAATGGAATCACGGTATTCGCCTGGGAGGCTCCTTGGCCAGTATGTGTGTAGCACAACCCTTATAAGACTGTCTTCTCTCTCATTTACTGTTAACAAATAGGACTCAAAATTGGAAAACTTATTCCAGTTACAAAACGCTTGATCATTAATTTTAGATTCTGACAGCTATTTTTTATAAAACGGTGTATTTTAAAACATTACTCATTTTTATCTGCATCAACATCTTTTTTCTAGGGTAAAATGTGTTCCATGTTTAGTCTTGTGTTACATGTTGAAATTTAAGCATGCCAGTTAAAAATGGCACGTTTTGGGAGTGTTCCTAAGTTTTAAAAATAATGCATCATAAATGTGTAAATAATACGTGTTACATTATTACAAGTTTTCATAAAAATTATAACAATTTCCTGCATGGAAATGTGTTTCAAGTTTCGATCGGCTTCTTTTACGTAAGACGAAGACAACTTTAAGTAAACCAGGAAGAAGCGAACCACTTTGAATTTATTCCTCAGTAGACATCTTAGGCTTACCACTTACTCCAATTCAGCTAAGTCTTTGACATCCTGTACCAAATTGTTGTTTTAGCCAAGACTCCCTTGACCCTATTATCGATTGTTTGGGATATAAAATTTCCGTAAAGAATCTTCTCTCCAATCTTTTAATAGTTTTGAATTAATTCGAGTGAATATTATTATTTATTTGTCAAGCCCTGCTTCTCTTTGGCCATTTGCAACAACAAAGAATCACCAAAAAAAGAGCCACTTAATTAAGATATATTTGCATAAATGGAATGGTATTATTATTATGGTTATTACTTAACTTTCAATGTCAGGGAAATTCTTACAACTTCATGAATTTTATTATTTTAGATCAATAAGTAATGTAGAAAATTTTTAACGAATTACTTTTGTCTAGAATGTCGTAAAACATATTAAGTAACCATTTCAATAGCGAATGCAAGTCTATTTAACTTGAAATGAAAGTTGTACTTTCTTTTAATTATAGCCACTTTCAATTCTGTTTCCTAAAGCTGAATCATGTTTACTATACTTTAGCATACTTCCTTAAATCAAGCAAAGAAAATCAATGACACTTGTAAATATATGTGGATATGTGGAAAAATATGCAAGACATCTCACACAAGAAAGACACAAAGTCGTCTTTCTTGTTCAGATGACTCCCTTGGTCTGCCTTTTAAGAGCGTGTTACTTTCAATAGCAGAGGCAATACCCTCTATGATCAGGATATATATATATATATATATATATTGATCAATAGTTTTACTCATGAATCCATGCATGCAAATATTGAAATCGATCCGAGGTTAGTATTGAAATCGTCCGAGGTTACGGCGCTAGAGATATACCGTGGTAGCCTGGTTAGTAGCGTAGAAGAATCGTAATCAAAGAGCATTGAAATCCATTCCCATCCTTCAAAAGACTATCTTATTAGAAGCTTTGTAATTTTAAAGGAAGTTGGCAGATGTATGGTAAAATACAATATTTAAGACTAACTTTTGTGAAAATCAATAGTAGAGCTTGGATTTGTGTGTATGTGTCTAATAATGATATTTTAATCATTTTAGCAATTTGTAAAATCATTTTATATCAGAAATATTTTCCCCCTCATAGTTTATATGGATATGATATATGCATTTAGATAACATTTAAAAAATATATGTGGCTCATATATTTACATATGAGGTTCAGAGAACTTATATGAGCATGGTGAAAAATTAATAGTGTCTGATAATGTATCATTCTAGTCAATTAATTATGGTTCAAAATTATGGGACTCTTGGCCAGTATAACCCTCATGATGCATTTGTGCGTCTGGTTGATTCATTATTAACATCGCAGTAGAACAGTGTTTCCCAACTGTAGAGGTACTGCTAACGGTGGACATTAAAAAGATCTGAAGATGCGTTAAGGACCAGCTGCCCCTTCACCTAGCAACATTTGCCCGAAAGCACTCAAAAGGATAATTTATATTTAAATTCATTCAAAGCATGTTTCAACAAATAGTTCTAAATGTATTTTAAGCAAGATAACTCTGTATTAAAAAAGTATTGGTGCTTTATTGATATGTTTCCTATCTCTCGATCACACATACACTTTTTTTGGCGCAGCATAGCCAAATTTGGCTCTTGTGCCATAAACCTCTACTTTCACTCACTCATGTTAATCTTATGGGGTTTTCAACTTTTATTCTTAATTCTAATTATTACTTTTAATTTCACAGGAAAAAAACACATTCGAAACATTAAAAAAAAGAAAATGTTCACTTTTTTTCCCCTTCTATTTTGGGCAATATTTTTAAATACTTATGAAATATCTGTGAACTCACATCGAAATTATTGATTTTAAGAAAAGGAATTTGTGTTTTATTCCTCCTTTTCCTTCTGAAAAGTGAGCGACAATTTTGTTTTTCCGAAAAGAGGTCTCCCCACAGCTCAGTGCTATACGAGTATTATTACTCGAGCGATATCTCGATGTAAATTTTATTTCTTTATGTTCAGCTCGATTATAAAATTATGAAAGATTATACAAATTGTTGAATCTAAATGTATAATCTAATTTCCATTGTACTGATTAATACCTTAACTAGGAAATATGTGACTTGGGTGGTTCGAGATTTTCTCTTTACTAACCTCAGAGACTTTCGGTAATTTAAATTGCAAAAAAAATTGCAATTTCTTCCCAACCCGTGTGAATGTGTATATATCTGTGTGTGTGAGAGAGACTTAGAATTTGAGTCTTGGATTTACTGACTATTTAACTAGACTTTAAGATGTTTATAGAATTAAATAATGATGGAAATACGTTATGAGTATATTTAATGGTTAGATTAATTTGTTGTTGCATTTTACTGAATTACTAGTTTTATTTTTATAGTACAATATGCGATCAAAAAAAAGGAAATTCATGTGAAATAAAACATAATATTTTGTCATGTAATGTTGAGATAATGTAAAACATTTGATCCTCACAGCGGCTTATTAATACATCTATCATACAAAATTTAAACTATGGAATTTAATATCAAACTTTTTTGTAGCAAACTTTTCATGTGTTTCGAGTTATTTCTTTTCTTTCTTCTTAATATTCCCGAAACAGTATAAAATAAAATGATTCAATAAACATGATTTTATTTTATTAAAAGTATTTCATTTAAAAATGTTTTCAACTAAAAAAATGTGCTAAAGATTTTCAATGCTTAAATTTTGTAATGATGGGCTGTTTGTGTAGTTCTATTAGTTATTTTGGGTACTCTTTACAATTCAATTTTAATAAAAAATAAAACATTGATTGAATTAAAAGAAGCGGGATTACACGAATTAGTTTGATAAAAGTGTAATAATGCAGTAGTAAAAACGGACGTATAAGTTATGCCGAAATTACGAGTTGTAGAAAGGTTGCAAAATTTGAAGATTTTGAATTGTGTGCGCTGTACATACTTGTGCGTGAGTGAAACATAATTTGATATTGGAGAAGTAAAGATCCAACTCTGCCTCGTTAAATCTGAAGATATCTTGTCGTAAAGGCTTCGTCTAGGACCCGCGTGTCCAGTTAAGGTAGATATTTCACATTTTAGTAAAACGTGTTGGTAACCACGCTGAGAGACTGTGAACTGGTAGCGAGTATTTCCTTTAAATAGCATAAAAAAATAAGTGCTTTGGAGAAAACATTGACTATTTTATGTTATTGGATATATGTCTGTTCTTAGACTTTTAATTTGTAATTTAAGATGATGGAAGAGGTGATAAATTGGGAAATACCACAGTTATTGTTACAAATCTTGAAGGAAAAATAAGGATGTTTTGAATATAAATCCTAAGCTCGAAAGCGTGTCTCAACTGAATCAATGCATGCCACGAATTCGAAGCCTCACCACACAACCACAACGATTTGAAATGTGAACACGAATGAATTATTTTATTCAAAACTTCCAAAACATATTCTTATAGATTGCATAGTGAATTTATACCGAAATATTACACTTGGTAAATGTCAACTTGTAAAATTGAAAATTAATCGCTACACCATCTTCAAAATATCAAATTAACTCTTCTTAATTCTGGGTCCATTAATCAAATTTCGAGTAAATTTATCCCGATACATCATTTTCAGACACAAACGAGCCCACAATGTTTGTGTTATATATATTTCGAAGAAAATAAATAAATATATATATATATATATATATATATATGCACGGCAAGAGAATATTATTCTTACTTTGTGAATGAAGGCACACAAAAACGCATCCGGTGTCACAAGAGATCCCGCCGAAGTTGTTGCTTGGCTTCATTTCGCTTCCCCATCTATCTAAATGCATCACTGTCACAAAGTCTGAAGGAGCCGCATTTTTAGAAATGAATTAAAACTTAATAAAGAGTGTGTCTCTCAATTTTCCCGATTTTGTTTTTGACACAGAACTTCCCTGGAAAGTATATCCAGGGAAGTTTTGTGAAACTATGGAGCAGAAGAGAGGAGTTGGGCCGGAGCTCCGTGTGTTTCGTTGCAAGTTTTAATTTTTGTGTTTCCTTAATGAAGACGTATTACCGAAAGTTTTATCACGGATTTAATAAAATTTTTAAAGCATAATTTATGTTCCGCGTTTTTTATTTCTTGTTTACGTATCAGAAACAGTTAATTGATATTTTTTATTTCCTTTTTGTTGTTCTTCCCCTCCCCTTCCCTATTGGGAATGTTGAAAGTTTAGAATTTTTTTTTTTTTTTTGGAGAAAATATGATTCTATAACAACTAATGCGGAAGGGATTTTGTGGGAGTAAAACATTTGTTTGTGATAACTTGCTTAAATTAAAAGGGGATACAGATCTAAAAACGAAAAAAATATAGGGTGCAATTTTATTTCCTTCTTTTAATTGTACTATTTTCAAGAATATTAGCACTCGATTAAATAATTTTAACAACATCAGTAAAATTTTCTTTAACAGTTCTCTAAAGTTTTTAAATAACTTCATATATTTAATCTTCTCCTTTCAAATTTGAATGCCTTTCCATAAAGTTTCGAATATTTTTCGGTTGTTTTAAATAATATTTTTGATAATTCTGTGAATGGAATAAGGGTTTATGCAAATAATTATTTTTAATAAAAATGCACAAAACTATCTCTCTATAAAAAATATCTTCTAATTTTCTTTTATTATTTTTAATATATATATATATATATATATATATATATATATATATATATATATATATATATATATATTAAAAATAATAAAATTATTAGAAATAAAATTTGTAGAAAATACGAAATTGTATACAATTGGTATAACATTTAAATAATTAAATATAATTTGAAAAACATTTTCAACACACACATAAATAATTATACATACTTAAAGAGAATTTGTAAAAGAACTTTTCTTTCTGATATTGATATTTTATTTTTGTTCAAACATGATAAACATATACTTTTTCTTATAAATATGGAATTTAAAGCATTACTGAGTAAGGAACCTCATAGTAAGTCTGAAAATTTAATTTTCCAAGCAATCTCGCTCGGACAAAAAAAAATCCGAGTTCATGTTACGAATTCATAATTTAGCGGCTGCCCTTGATTATTTAACTCTACTAATATCTTAAAGTGCAATTAAGAATTCAATAAGGTGACAAATGCAATCGAAGGTGGGTCAGAAAAAAATCAGCATAATTTATTAAAATTCTCTTCAGAATATGTAAGATTGTTCACTCTTAAATCCATTTTGTCCTCCTGTTGGCGTGGTGTGGATGTTAGGAGAGGGGGGTGCCAGCTCAGGTGTCGTCCTCGTCACTTGAACATGGTTCAAAATTACGAGGTCCGTTGCCAATAGTCCTCGTGTTGCTTCTAGTGCGACGTTAATAAAAACTAAACTAAACTAAACTAAACTTAAATCCATTTTGACTCACTTTATAACCATAGCTTAATTATTAAACGATATATAGACTTAGCTTACCAACTCATTTCTTCCGATAGAGACACTTTTTGAATACATCACATTCTACTCTACTAACTTATCCAGTAGTCATTTTGAAACAATTTTATTACAAATGAGAAATTAAATAGTTCACTTCAATTCACTTAAGAAAATTTATCTCTGTTTTGTTATCATCTGCCTCCCTTCTTATTCCTTTCAGTTCTATTTCATTTATACGTCTCTATTCAATTCATTACACTTATAATGTGAAAAAGCTACGAGTACATGAAATTTAAAAAATATTTTATTGGATTTTGCACTCTTATTGACATTCTAGTAAATATTTTATTTTGCATTAGAAATAGATTAATAATTTTATTTTGTTACTATCGTTTGATTGACTGTTTTATTAACGTCGCACTTAGGAACAACTCAAGAGATATTGGCAGAATATCCAAATTAACTGAGCTTTTCCAAGAGGTTTAGAGTTAAAAACCGGCCTACCAGAAGACAATTACACCCCTTACTCAGCATTTATTGACAAAAGAACACAATATATTAAACAATTTCGAAATTTAAAGGTAAATAAAAGCTTACAATGTGTTTACAGTTTAGGAAATGTAAAATGACAGGAATAAAAAATTAACAGTTGGATTTTTTTCTTGCAAAAATAAGACTTATAACAGGTGACGTATATTTGGTTAAATTGCACGATATAAAAGGCATCCACAAATTTGTGAACTAAAAATGAAGTATTAGACAAAAAATATATACATATAAACAAAGTATACAATAAAAAAAATCGGAATATTAAAAATTGTAATCAAATATTGAAACAATTATGAAATTTGTTTCATAATTGTTTTCGTTTTTGGGTAATTTTACGAGCCGTAAGAATATAGGATTTAAGCTTGATATGGAAATTATATATATATAGCAATTTTTATACATGTACTTCAACCATATAGATTTCACTTCAATAACAGTACAGATTAAATGAGACTCTTGCAGTTTCTTAGTAATAATCCACGACCAGAGACCGAAACAAATATAAGTTGTAAAAATCAGAATAAATGTTGATATTTTTTCTTTAATAATATTAAAAGCTAATTTATTTCTGGTGTTCTGCAGTAGCTATACTGATGATACACTGTCGGTATAAATAGAAACTTTGAAGTTATGACGGGGGGCAAATATGAAGTTATGACAAAACGGCTAATCCGATTGCCGAAAGCTTGGCATGGAAAATTGACTTATAAGAATTCAGTTTAAACATGCAGATCCTATTTAGAGCATCCCCAGTGGAAGACACACATTATGAATTCAGTTTCATCCAAAGGTGCCAAACAAAGAGATCAAGACCAGTAACGAAGCGAGTAATGAAACCTGAATTAGGGTATTGTGACGGACCACATAATTTTGAGTTTCGGTGCAGTGACGAGTACGAAACCTGGGCTATTTAATAATACGAATATCGATACAAAACTGGATATGTTTTATAAATCATAATCACCTAAATTTCATACAGAAAACTGTATTCCTTTTAAGAAAATATATTTTTTTCCACAAAATCTATAAAAATATTTTAATATTGTAAAGTTGCTTGGAACTTTTCACACAAATACTATGTAAATATATTTAATCAGTATAAGGAAGAAAAAAAATTATTTACGGTTAACGATTATATTTAACAATTAATATCAAACACCGAAACTTGATCAACGTAATATTTTATTTCCTAAATTGTAGCGGGTTGGATTCATGAAACTCTATAAAAATTACAAGGTAAGATTAATTTACCTGCATGAACCAAACAATGGTATCGATCGCAGCAAAATTCATTCACACATTTCACGCAAACAAGAAAGGAAGGAAAAAAAAGTTACTAAACCAATAAATCCCAGTATCAAATCTTCCTTGCCATTTTGCTGTGGAAACTAAGCGATTAAAAGTGACGGTGGATAATTAAAAAATGAAACAAAGACCTTTGCACAATAAGAATAAAATATCTCTAACATCCAATGAAAGAGGGGCATTGCAGTAAGCAAAACACCGTATGAGCATCACATTCCAAGTAAAGGATTTAAGCCCATTCATTCCGAAGTATTGTTCCAAAAGAACCTGAGAAAGGTCGACAATAGAAAAAAAAAGTAGGAATAATCACGGCTTCCTTAAGTAGCGCTCGCTTTATGTGTGGTAATTTATTAGCAAACTTGAGAAAGCTTATTATGAGAAGTTTAAAGTTTTTCTTTGTTTGCTTAGTTTATGTCCTTTCCAAAGATGCCTTCAAGGTAGGAACCAGGAAATATAAAAAAGAGTTAATGAGTGGATCTTCTTTCTCGACTTGATTGTGGTAAAGGTCGTTTCCTCTTACACTTTGGCAAATAATAAAACTTTTAACTGCTTATTAATGTAGGGAAACGATAAAAGTGTTCGTTGTTTGAGAATATTGAACTAAGAAATTCTGAAAGAAATAACAAGGATTTAGTTTGGTTACATTTACTTTTAATTCCCTCAATTATGAACTTTTGAAACTTAATGTGCATATTGTACAGATTATTATCACGCGTATTTTGTTAGTTTAATTAATTGACTGTTTATTAACGTCACGCTTAGAAGCAACACGAGGACTGCTGGCGAGGGACCTCGTAATTTTGAACTTCGGAATAGTTATGAGAACGAAACCGGAGAGGGTGCCTCATTCTCCAAACTTCAACACCACGCCAATTCGAAGGACGTGGCACCTCGACAGACTTAACGTGCATTAGCCCAGCTACACAACAGGTCGTTTGTCAAGCCCACAAATCGACAAAAATAACCCCGGCCGCGAGTTCGATACCCTGATCACTAATCTACCGTGGTATTTAACATATTTTAATTGTTTACAATTATTGAATTTTCGTTGAAAAATGTTTTGACTTGCTTAAAAATTTATCATGCCTAATGTCCTAAGAGTTCCCGTATCTAGATTCATAAATTTACTATACAAAGCAACTAAATTTAAAACAATTGTTTTTATGAAATGGTGAAAATCAATTATAGCATAACATAGAAAAGATTTATCCTACATTTACATTAAATGTTAAAAATGTCTGTCCCTTTCTAGGATGCAAAATGGAACTCGTTTGTGCATATTTTGAGAAGCGAGTTTCAAAATAGTGGTAGTGACATGTCTTATCCTTTGAGTAATGGAAATTTTCAGATCGTCTGTTACTTAGGGATTATTTTCAGAAACTTTATTCGTTACATATCTTCTCAGAATAAGTCAGAACACTCAGTTTAAAGGAACGAGGTTCTTAGTTCAAATGAAGGTGGTACGAAATACCATATTGAAACTATGGGCTCGTCTCAAAATTATTTTTTGGAAATAAACTCATCTTATTTGGTCACCTCGTTCGCCTGACCTGAGCAATTAACGATTTTTTTTTCTCTAGGCATACATGAAGAAAAAGGTTTTTGAAAATAATCCCCAAACAATAGATAATCTGAAAATTGTCATATTACTCACTTAATACAAAAAGTCTCTCCCAGCATCTTGAAATTTTTTTTCTCCAAATATACACAAACTGTTTTAACTTTACAACCAAGCAAAGGGCTAATATTTTGAGCATTTGTTATTAATGTACGCAAAATTTTCTGCAGTACATTAGAAATGTATTTAAGCATTATCATAAAAATAATTGCTTTAAAACTCATCGTTTTTGTGTTGTAATTATTTGAATCGTCAGTATGGGAACTTTTACTCGATATAGCACCTGCCTTTCGATGACATTGAATATTTACCTATTAGTGTCTTTCAATGTCCTTAATAAAAATGAACTGGGAATTAAATTTTATTGAGCTTTAATTGAAGCTCTATACACAAATACATAAATTCGATGCATTGGTCAATATTCTATGGAGGATAACTGAAAATATCCTGTGATAAAAACTTATCGTAATTGAATCTATGAGATGAATAATTTCTTTCACCCAATGAATTAAAATAATTTTCTGGCTTTAAGTCTTATCAATAACACTTGAAGAAATTTACAAATTTCCAGCTTCTGGGCAAGGATCTTCTAAGCATAAGGATAAAAATACCACTAGTAATAATAATAATAATTAGTTATATAGCAATAACACTTTGTTGAAGATTCCATTTAGAGTAATCATATGAATCATTTTTTTCCGTCTTTTCGAGGGTAGTTGGAACAGTGCCTATTTTTTACACTAGAGGACATCACTGATGAAGTTTGTGTTACCATTTTATCCCACCATCAATTAAACGGCCCTAAAGAGTGTTTTGACTCTTATTCATTGAATCAAATTACTCTAAGCGTTAGGTTTAATTTGCTGCATTTCGTACTAATCAAAATTGAATTAGTGTGTCTCGTAGTCGTTCAGTCGATTAGTCAACTTCATTTTGAATTGAGTTGTCACCATAGGTGAGACATGGATCCATTATTATTCCGGTAATCTACTCCAAAGAAGGTAAAAATGGTCTCAATGGCCAGATTAATTATTATTCCGTTTGTTGAGCGAGACTGGCGATAGATATCCTCTGGGTGCTGGTTAATTTAGTGATATTCGAATTAGTGAAGCTTTTATTTCGCTCAAAGCCTGTATTATGTAAACGAGGGTATCCGCATCGCTGTCTTTGTAAAAAGCTTAAACTATGTCCTTCAATTCTATGTAGTTTTAAACAATATATCTATAATACAATTTATATACTGTCCACCGTTTCAACTTTCACTTGAGTTTTTATTTACGCATATACCTAACACTTCAGGAGATGCTTTTTTAGAATGCGAAGGGTGTCACACAAACATGTTTCTTCGAAAAAGAAATAAAGCAATCAATGGACCATAATACAGTGAATTACTCCAGTTACTATTCGTAACATGGGACATTTTTAGTAGCCCTCGTATTTGTCTCATTGTCATATCCATTAATTATGTATAGACATTGCACCAACCTATAAAAACCAAATAGCTCGAGTAACTTTCAGTTCATATACGAATGTATCGACATTTTACCAAATAATCTAGTTTTTCACATACATCTTATAGTATAATGGCTCAGAGATAACCAAGTACAGTAACGAAGATGGCTGGTAGCACTGTCAACCTGAAATATGAAAGCAAATATTATGCAAATTGTCTTTAGATAGAAACCAATGGGACATTTTTGTGCAAATGACATTACTTGTGCTTCTGTAGATGTTTACTTAACAAAACAAAAAAAACCGTTCATAGCACAGTCCTGAGTTTATAAATTTATAATACCATATTTATTTTCATTTCAGTAACCATTTTGTTAATACTTGCATATAAAAATTTTTGTAACTTTCAGGTTACATTAGATGATCATGGAAGTGTTCTGTCTATATTTACAATAAGTCTTGTACATTCTTCCATTTTCAGATTTATAAGTCAGGTACCCAAAAACTGAATATAAATTTATAGTAAGTTATTTTTATGTAATCATAAGTTATTTTTCAGTAACGAAGGAAAAGAAAAAGGGAAATTAGTAATAGTAGATCCAAAGAGTCTTTATTAGATACTGATTCTGAAAAAGATCATTCAAGAAAATTTACCTGATGATACATAAATATTATTGACAGTGATAATGGATTTAGTAGTAAATCATCTTCAGTTGAAGAAATTCAAGATCATTAAAAATTGTTTGACAGTTGGCATCCTAGACTAATAATGGTTTTCATCGCCCTTGGGAAAAAAAAGATTGTCCGAAGCCCCTTCTGTCTTACTCTCTTATAACCTAATTTCGAAAACTATTTGATTGAGAAATTATAAGTGTATAAATAACTGCATCACTTATAATTTCACTGTATATATATATATATATATATATAGTTACAGTGAAACAGTTATTTATATCACTTATAATCACTTTTCAGGCTCATGATTACTAATAGTAACCTTATAGTAAGAAAACAAATTACTAATGATTTTGACAATTTTATTCTTAAGGTTGCAATTAAATATGGTTTGCCAATTGAAGCATTTGACGAAATAAGGTCATGTGTTTTGAAGAAAATTGTATATTTGAATTTTAAAGGTGATAAGGAAATTACAATTAAAGATCTAAAACTTGCTATAGATGATATGCAGAAGGATTTTGTTATCGTTTACGTAGATAAGGTTCCTGCAAATTATGCAATTATTTGCAAATTTTACCATCATAAATTATTGAGTGAACATGTAATGAATAATAATGCTTTCCAGTTATCCAAATATAGTAACAGAGAAATAAATAATCGACTTTTGGCATTCAATAAGAAGTTGGGTTTATATCTTACAAACATTAAATTTCCATATATTTTCTTAACGCCAAAATTTCACAAAAATCCTATCAAATTTCGAAGTATTACGAATGGATTTAACACCAATATCACTAAATCTGGCAAACTTTCACAATCCATTCTTCAAAAATCTATTGATAATATTAAAAATACTGCTATTATTAAAAATAGTTTTGAAATTGTCAAGAACATGAAGGAACAAGAGGTATTCTCTATACATGGGTATGATTTTGAAGACCTTTTTAATTCAATAGATATTCAAGATTTAATTAAATGTCTTGTAGTTTTATACGATAAATATCATTTTAATTAAACAACAAAACGTTAAAAATTCAATACTCTTATTAAACTTGTATTACAAGAGAATTTTATAGTTTTTGGTCAAAATCTCTATAAGCAAATTCAGGGTCTCCTTCAGGGAGGTCCAGCTAGTAATTGTCTGGCCAATTTTTATTCACATTTTTATGAATTACAACAGATTGATAATGATTCTTACTTTCTATATCGTTACGTAGACGATTTAGTTATTTTAGATAAATCTGAGGAATTTAAACCAATTGTTTCGTTTTACCCTAATTATCTCAAATTATTAAAAACTAATCTTAATTCTAATACAGTACAATTTCTAGATCTTGATTTGCAAATTGTTGACAATAGACTAATTAGTGATATTTATGATAAAAGAAGAAGATTCGAATTCCATGTAATCAAAATTCCTTTTTGGAACAGTAATCTACACAGATCTATTTAAAGGAATATTTTATTAGGCTTTTTATTACGTAATAACAAATTAACCACACATAAACTAGACAAGTTTAATAACATTAAAAAATTCTTCAACAACTATTTAGATCATGATTATCCAATAAATTTCTTAAATACTTATATACATCACAAATATATTAAACATCTTTGCGAATCGTGATCCATTTTCAAATCCACCACACAACAAAAGGTCCACAAAGTCGGCTTGTTAGTGGTCTAGCCGTGAAGAATTTATTTATTTACATTTACACAGCTTACATTTTTACTCACTCTATGGACCATTATACTCCTTTACCATACAACTTATTACCAACCAATTGTTGGCATCCTTTTACATTTTATTACCAATCAAACAATGATTTAAATCTTTTTTCAATTTGTATGGTGATGACGTGTTATATTTTTTTTCATTCTGAGTATGTGATATATATCTTGAAGCTTAAAGAAAATTCCGTCTTACTACTCACATATTTGAATCTTCATTTCTTTGAATTTTTGTAAGTTATTTTTATATTTTGATTTGTTGATAATTTTTAGAATTATAGATTTTATTTTTGTAGATTTTATCGCTGATTTTTTTTTGTATCTTTTAATCATTGAACTCTTCTCTTTTATTTGGATTTCCCAATTCAGCCTACCAAGTCACAAAGAGGGAAGGTTGGTACCATTAAACTAGTTTAATCCCGCTTATTCGGTCCTCAGCCCGATATTGCTTTTTGACTTGCTCGGTTCCATATTTTCATTTATTTTTTCTTTCATTTTTACATTTCTTTCTGGATTTTTGTCTTTTTAAATATTTTAAATTATTCTTTCATAAATTTTCAGTATATATATATATATATATATATATATATATATATATATATATATATATATATTCTTCAGTATATTTATTTTTCATTTTTAAGAAACCAATTCGGCCCATAGAGAGTCAGGTCTACAGCATTATTTTTCAAAATCATTGATAAATAACGTGCGTATGGATGCGTGTTTTTCATTCCTAGTTACAAAGTGTCGCAACATTTGAAATATGACTGAATATATCTTTATTGTCGAAGAAATAAAGCTGTGAACGCGTTGAAATGATATTCAAAAGTATATACACTCATAATGGAGAATACTTTCTTATAACTTAATCAGTGTGAATTAAAAGCATTATAAACAGAACTTTTATGGAATGAAAATACAATTCTTTGAGCATTTTAAAATCACACATTGTGTCTTGCAATAATAAAATACAACGAACAACTACTTAAATCGATGGATAATTTATCACAAGCAAAAAGACTTGGAAAAACTATTATGGATCACATTTTCAACTGAATCGTATTTTGAAGGAAAATTCGTAACCAGTTAATGAAAATTGAACATTTAAAACTGTTTACCGGCATTTATTTATATGATATATGAAGATGCCAAAAATGTGAACAATATTTTTTTTCCCAAAACAAAACAACCGATCATTAATTTTCTACGTCCATAGAAATTCATTCCAAAGACATCACTAATGGTCTTCTATACTCGCACACAAACACTTATTCGCTTATACCCCTTTCTTTCAATTCGTACCCCTATCCATTATTAAAAGAAAATCTTCAGAAAACTTTACTTTGTATCGACAGGAGAAATGAAAACGGTGTAACTCTCAAAGCTTCAGAAGGCCTACCAAAGTAATTCATTGACAATAACTTTAGAAATTGTACTTTGAGTAGGGTTTCTTCCTCAGATTTTCAAAGAGGATTAATTTTTAACGAGGATTGCTCCAATAATATTTTTACGATGGTAATTCAAAAAATATCTGTTTTTGTTGACCAATGTCTATTTGCTAAAGCAAAATTACGTTAACATTGTGTTCTGCCACTTGTTAAATTGATCCAAATCAAGACTCATACAATTTAAGAGGTTTGTTTTGAGGCCTGTCACTATTATCCTATTCGTCAATGATCTTAAATACTAGTCTACTCAAAAATCTAAAGTTCATCTTAATTCCAAACACAGATAAAGTAATTAAAATAGTAGCACATACATAGTTCAAGAATGTAGTCGATCACTTTTTTCAAAGCCTTACTTATTGTTTCTGCAAAAAGGGAATGCTCTCTTCTAGTTCACTGTCCCTCAACGTGGGTACTATTAACTTGTATAAAACAACAAAGATTAATTTTATCGGGATGCTTTACGAGTGAATTCACAGTGGGAAAACTGACCACATAGTATCTAGTCTTAGTCCCTATAGATCATGAAGATATGCCAGTAACTTCCACGAACTATTCAAAGCCTTTTTCATACTTTTTCTATCCTTCAACACCGCTACTGTCACTTTAAATTCAACAGAAAAATAGCGGAGGTCAAAGATTGGATTCAAATTCAAAAGAAGATTCAAAATTAATTGTCTGTCACTTTTACTCGATTTGATTATATTTATTCACCCCATTTCTAAAAATTACCTAATTGGCGAATCCCCATTTCAATTGGTTGGGAAAGAGCAGAGAGCTTAAATGAAATCACAGGAAGAAATTCTAGATTTTAGTTAAAGAATAGTTCATAAATAGCTCATATTACAGTTTTAATTTGGCTTCTAGTTGCTCCAAAATCAAAATGTGGTCGACCAAAATGTATCTAGTAGTCGTCGTACCTTAGCACCGAGTTTTCGATATCGATGAGGTATGGATTCATTACTATACACTGAAAACTAAACAACAGTCAAAATTGCTTGTGGTGAATCTGCTCCAAAGAAATCGAAGATGGCCTCATCAGGAGAAATTAAGGCTGTAATTTTTAGGGGAAGAGATAACGAAGAGCGTATATATACTCGTAAGAGTAAGAGATACTGAATTATCAGACATTAGAATAAATTGAATTGTGCACAGAATATACTTGCACGTAAGTAAGTATAATTTCGAACCCGAGTACCCAGCTAAGCTTGATATTTCATATCGTAGTAAAACTCGTTCAGAAACGCGCTGATGTATCGTAAACTGGTAGAGACCATTTCCATAAAAAAATCATAAATAATTAGTACTTCAAAGATTACCTCGGCTATTTTATTTTAAAGAATATTTCTGCGCTGATACTTTTAAGTTATAATTCAAAATGATTGAAGAAAATTGATTTAGTGAAACGCAACATTTCATTTGTAAGTAACTAGTTTTATTTTCGTCAAAACTATATCCATTCTAAATTTTTATCGATAATTTATGACTTAAGAATTGAAACGGTTTCTTCAATAGTTGAATGTAGTTAAAAATATATCCATTCTTTTTGTTCAATTATAAACGTGATATTGATACATACATTTTAAAATAAATAAATAAATAGCCTTAAGAAGGGAAGAAAATGTTTATCATTTGTGTCTGAACGTGTTTTTAAATACTTACTGTTTTTATATTAAAATGAGTGTATTTTTATACTTTTTTTTTTATTTTCTAAGAATATCTTATATTAATTTATTATTCAACATAATTACCTTCACTATTTAGACAGCTTTTGTATTCCATCCTCTCGGAAATCTGCCTCCTGATAGACTGGCCACTGCAACACGACCGTTTTGATCATTGTCGTTATGGCGCTGACCGCCATGTATTTACAAGTGAAGGAACAAGTGATATCCATTGGGAGCCATATCAAAACTATACTGAGAGGGCAAGTTGCTCCCATCCATGTGATACAATAAGATTTTGAGCTCAGCGAGCCATGTACGGACGCGCATTGTCCTGCAGCAAACCAATCCTTTTACCGAGCATGCCACGCTTTTTGATTAAGATTGCATGAAGCAATTTATTCATTATATCTCGAAATTTATTGTGCATTACATCTCGAAATTTATTGTGTCTCTCCCCCCCCCCCGAAACAAAAAAAATCCACAAACAACATCCCTTGCCCATCCCAAAACACAATGCATATGATTTTACATTTTGAAATTGTTTGTTTGAGATTCACTTTTTCGGAAGATGCTGAATGTCTTCATTTCTTCCGGTGTCCCATGAATCACATGTCTACACATGTTATCAAACTACTGAAAAGTTTTGGCAGGTTTCACGCCTTTTGCTTGCAGAAAAATATCACAATGCTTATTTTACAATAAATGACCTTATCAATTGTGGAAGCTCGCACACAAAGAAATGTAAACACAGACGAATGAATGCTTTTGTCCCTGCATCTGTGAATAACTAAAAGACATAGATACTCGGTGAACCTGCTTGGGATGGCGACTGTAGAGTTGCAATGGCCATGTTTAAGAAATGGTACTTGCTTTCAAAAACGCCAAGTAGATTATAAAAAATCGAATTTTGGTAGTTATTTTAATTTTTCCTAGTTATCTTAAAAGGATTTATTTTATTTTGCGATTAATTACTTATAGAATAATATATTCAATTAAATATAAAGACAAAGATTAATAATAAAGACATTTGTGCATGTACTAAAAATTAAAACCAGTTTCTTAAAATCGTTAAAGAATTTGGTTTTTAGATAGAAATTCTGGTCATTATAGAGAAGACATTTACTTACAAGATATTTAAAAAGAAAAGTAAAATTAGCAAAATGAAATAATTTTTGTGTAGTTTATTCGTTTTTATGTCAAATATCTTCGTACCACTTTATTATAAGGAGAAAAATATAATTCTAGAGTCATCCATAAAAAGAGAAAATTAAGTTTCAATACCGCATTAATTAAGTAGTATATCCTACCCCGTAGGAACATAATCGATAAAAACGATTATTCAAACAAGTTTATTCATAAAATGTTACTTAGAAGAAATGATTACGTTGTTTCCATTAACGACGGTATTCATTTAAATGTCGATCCGTATTGTTAAACAGCCTTTTTTGTTCGTATCATACATTAAACTGTCATTCTTTTTTAACAGAAACGTTTCTTCAATATGTATTTGTAAGAAAAAAAATGAAAATTGATCAACATTCGCTCTGTTACCGACTCCAATGAAAATAAAGCGATATATATCCGTCAGATTCCTTTTTATTTAATGAAGAACAAATAAATTTTTTAAAATGTAGAAAAGTGATTAATACATAAAGCTGCTAATACTATAAGCTGTTCCTTGACATTCTGATACATGACTTCCCTTTGTTTCAGAAAATTCAGTAATATTTTTTTATCATTAATCATAAGGAACTTTAATAACTTGTTAATCTTGATATATGAAGCATGTAAGGCACTATTTTAAATTGTGATATTGTGTGTGAATGGATTTGGTTCTGCATGTGTTTGAGTATGCTTATTTGTATGTGATTTTGTGTATATGTTTGTATCTGTTTATGTGTGAGTAGTATCTCTCTCTCACACACACACTGTCATTGTGTGTGCCTAAACACACGAGCTTTTAAATTTTATTAACGTTACATTTTCACTAATGTTCGAAGACTAATAGACAATACTTATTTTGGAAAACATCTTACCGTTCAAATGATTTTGAATCTTGTTTATTATCGCAAAGTATAAGTTTCTAAATTTGGCAATTTTGTTTCATGATCTTTTACTTTGTTTTCTTAATTAATTTATTATCATTCACTATTACTTTATTATGACCTATGACTTAGAGAAATTAAATATTCTAATTTTAAGTTTGTTCATCAGTTCTTTGCTGGTGATCTATAAGTGGGTATTTTAATGATATTTTGCGTATATAATTATGATTCATTTTCTGCAGAAGCGTTATTTTTACGCACAGCATCGAGGAAACAAGTCAGTTGAATTTAGCGACAATGATGATTTGAATTCTCAATCTGTCATTCCAGAGAATCATGCCGGGTCGCTTTATGTATTACTCTTGTCAACTAGGCTGAACGAATTCATCCACAGGGTAGTTATTAAGATGTTTTTAACTTCTGTCATCGTTGTTTATGAGAACCTTATCATACTCCCTTCCATTATCATCATGATAACACAAAAAGGAACGTTCTGAACGATATTTGTAAGAAAAGTCTCTTTTTCTGTCATAACTACAATTGATATACGCCCCTTCCCTGTGTTGAATAGACTTGCATTTTGGAAGCAGTTTCCATTTTACATAATCGGCTGCCTCTATTTGAGATGGCGGGTCAATAAGACACATGGGCCGTAGCCGGTGTATCACTTATTGTGTTTTATGTATGGTTGTCTTAGTTCAACCTACAGAAGCAAGAGTTTTGTGTTGTAGGTACAATGTAAAATGTTCTCGACTGTGCTGCCATCTAGTGTTCAAGTCCTCGGTCATTACTTCTATAGGAGTGACGTTTCTTTCCACCTCATTGAGAAAAGAAGTAAGTTGATCTTGTGCGATGGGAAGGATTTGAACCCTCGATCCGTCGGTCCGGATTAAACGTTCCTGGTAGCTTTTTTTCAGTGCTCTTATCAACCACGTGAAAAAGAAATCCCCCTCGGGGTAGTTATTCTAGTTATTCACACGTTTTTAACTACTGTGATGAGAGATGCAGCAAACACAATTTGAAAATTGTCATATTCAGAATATAAAAAATCACTTCCAGCATTTTGAAATGTGTTTCTCAAATAATCAGTAAATGATTTCAGCTTCGCCTCCTGGAAATAGGTGAAAATTTGGAACATTTGTGTAATAAATAAAATTCCAAATCTTTATCTACATAATGCCAGGCGTACATTTTATCAATAGCATAAAATAATTATTTTAAAATTCCTTGTTTTTGTATAACGGAATTACGAATCGTGAGTATAAGAAATTTAAGACGCCTGGTCTCTGTAATTTTAAATGTAGTGGCCATTATTCCATTTCTCTTAAAAACATATCTTCAAATATCACTGGATGAATGTAGTTCTAATCGGCGCAATTGAAATTACTAATTATAAATAACAGTGAACATATACTATTTTACAAAACATAACAAAAAGTGAAATTTATGTAAGTGATTTGGCTTAAGTTATAACTAGTTGAGAGTGAGAGAGAATTTACTTTCATGCTGGAAATGTAATACATTATTATTATTAATATATTATGAAAGAGTGTGGTTACATATCATTGTCATCATTTCTCAGGTATTACGTAATATATATATCTACGCATTTCATAAATTCCCTTCACTCTCTGCTCAAATACTAATCATCGGCAAGTGTTGCTTCTTACTTGGCTGATACAATCCATTCTGAAAGAGTCGATTTGGTTTCTCAATATTTTGAAACAGTTCTCCGTTCTTTTTCCTTTTCGGAATGAATCCCAGCTATCCCTAATGGCTCCGGTGTAACGTAAATCATATCGAATGGGACCGAAATATCCTCGTCCTCTAAAAATAGGTCGAGTTCGAGAGGTAGATCCATTAAGTCAATTCTTAGAATAAAGTAGAAACCTTTTGTTTCGATGCAAGGAAAAAGTAACTAGGTTTCCAGAAAAAAAAATTGTGTTGAATGAAGAAGATATTCTAGATTTGTTTTTCTACCCTCTGTTCTTTTCACTAAGGTAAATATTTTCGATTAAAATAAAGTATAGAGGACAGGTTGGCGATCCTGGGAAGTTGTTGGCGATTTTTAAAATACAATGCTAAATTGTAACAAGGATAACGGGATACGTGAGGAATAGTGAAATTCCGTATTGTTTTGTTAGACTCCTTGTATTGTATGACTCCTTATTTTTCGACACATACTTTTAGAAATTATTAATATAGCTTAGAAATTTTTTGAGTGTGCCTAATAACGATATTTTAACCATTTAAAAAATATATGTGAATTATAAAAATAATGGAAAAAAAGTTTCTTCCTTCTTAGTTGAAATTGGACAAGATTTTTGAGACGCGTTTGCAATTAGTTACAATTTAGAAAAAAAAATGGCAGTAGTTACCTAGTGATCATGGTCGCGGACAAGCGGTCAGTGTTTCATCAAGTAGTTATTTCCAGCCCTGGCTCCACTGAAGACCCGCCGTGTAGCTGGAGCAGATGCACGTACAATTAGATCGATGTACAAATCCTCCCGTAGCGGGACGCGAGAGTTAGGAGAAAGAAGTGCCAGCTCTCGTGTCATCCTCGTCAATGGACTGAGGCTCAAAATTACGAAATCCATTGCCAACAACCACCGTGTTTCTTCTCAGTGCGGCATTATTAAATAATCACGTCACACCGTTTAGAAAAAAGAAACTATTACTCTCTATAGGGCCAAATATTTTATACTTCTTTTTAGATTACTTATGCATATAGTGAATTGAAAATATTTTATCTAAGTAATACTTAAATTTTAAAAAATAATTTTTTATATAAAAAAATGAAAAAGAAATAAAATATCTAAAATTACGATTCAGTAATTTTTTTGAAAAACAATATATTCTATAATATTATTTAAAAAAGTTGGTTTACTATTTTTATTCATTTTTAAATACGAGAAGTAAAATAATTTGCGTATATTGAAGGAATACCTTTTTCTAAAGAAATAGTACCTCTAAATACAAATATGTCTCAAAATTCGTGTCCATATTATAAGAAGAAGAAAAGACTTTTGGGATAAAATAATTACTTTTATGACTCTATAGAATGATCAAGGTAAAAAAGAAATCTAATCTCTACTAATAATTTTAAAACCTACACGTCTTAGAAACTTGGAGTCTTAAATTCGATATTTTATATTTCCCCACAGATGTCCTAGTAGACTTAAAAGTTACCAAGTATACCAACTTCATAATGATTAGTATAAAGAAAATCATCGTTTAACAAAATACAATCACTATCGAGAAAAAACCCCGTTGAATTTAGCATTCACCTAATACTTGATTTTAATATCTTCTTTTTACTCTGGATTCAGAGATATTTGAAGTAAAAATACAAGAGTTAACACATATTTATTTTTATTAAAACAGATAAATTTATATAAAAACCTAGTACAGTATCGCAAGCATTCGAATTTCAATGACCGCATTTGTTGCGCAACGACCATGTATAGACATGGTTATTCAAAATTAATCATCAGATATCAAAATTCCATATTTTCAAACATGGTCGACAGAGAATAATAACTAATACTTGAATGTTTAAAAAAAAACTTGGTAGGTTTATATTAGGAACAATATGTGGCCCTGGTGTGTACTTTGGAAAGCTATTTCACGAAAGCTCTTTCAGAAGTTTTCACGGAGCTACCTCGCATTTGGATCTTTTTCAATGTACCAGATAACTTGATGTTTCACAGCTGTTTACCTAAGTCATCCGACATGTCTTAATGTGGTTTCTTACTTTGAAGATTTGTAAAAGACAAAGTGTATGCGCCACTATTACCCACAAATTTATGTGAAGATATACAACGAATTTTTACTGCTGTACAATCAATTACTTCTGATACTTTGAAACCTGTTTGGCAGGAATTTACATACCGAATCGACATCACACATATAACTAAAAGAATTTATATCAGACACTTGTAAAATCCAGTATAGTTGATTTAGTCGTGATATGTTAGACACACTTGAGATTGTGATTGCTAATTAAAGTAGCACTGAGCACATGAGGGCTAATGGTGATAGCCTTCGTAATTTTATCCTCGTTCAAACACCACAAGGTTGACATCTAATCTGGCCCCTCCCTCTCCAAACTTCCACTCCACGCCAATGGAAGAACTTAAGACCTCAACCAGATTTAATAAGCATCAAAACCACTGCACGACGGGTCTTTACTGTCATTAGAGCTCGAGCCATGACTCGACAAAGACAACGCCAGCCTCGCGTTTGGGACTTGGGTACCACAGACCATTTGGCACCCTTACAATAGAGTATCAACTATCCGAATACTGATTAATCGAGAGTGTTTCCGTCAGAAAATTGAAATTCGAATGCAATGAATAAAAATGTGGGTTGTCCATTTGTTGTTACCAAAACATTTGTAAATTTTAGAAGCAAAAATCAATTCTCAGCTCTGAAATGAAACGCAAATTTGGCCTTCTTATATATCATTATAGGACATTTAGAACTTCTCAAATTAGGTTAGTCATTATCTTTATTATTTGTAAGAGACGCATGATGAAAAGTATACAAATTTGTGTTTTATATCGCTATTTCCTTGTTTCAAATTGCTCATGTGAAAGTGGTACAATGTGGTCGCGGTAGCTTAGTGGTTATGATCGTGTAAGCGAAGCAAATATTGTCGAGTTGCGGATCTTAGTCCTCATGGCACAAAAGAGTAACCGTATAGCCGGGGCTGATGTATATAAAATTTTGTCAAGGGTCCGAAGTTCTTCGTGGAGTGGTGTGGAAGCACTGTGAAGGGTGTAAGCTCACGTGTAGTCTTCGTTACTTGGCCTATAAACAGAACTACAAGATCCGTCGCCAGTAGCCCTCGTCTTATTTTTCATTGTATCAAGAATATACAATCACATCACGACACTGATACAATCCCTCACCCCGTAAATGGATGGTTTTATCCGAAAATTAATTTTCCGTAAGAACCCAATCCCCGATTTGTTTGGATAAATGATAATCCTCCGTATTTTATAAACTGAAAAATATTTTTTACTCATTCAATAATGAGAGTGGGAAATATTTACACCAATGGCAGTGTATGCGTGTGTCCAAATGTGATATCTACTGAGCGCGTTATTGCATGGACTGTTTTGGAGTCGTTCCGTATTTTTTCATAACGATAGCAGTTCAAGATTCCATTTGGCAGCACATAAAGAACAACATTGGAATTTTCCTAGAATAGTTACATATAATAGTGTAAAACACAGTAAATAAAGGAGCATTTTTGAAGATGTGATATCAAGTTTTTGGAATTTATTTAGAAAAAAATTAACTAAGTAAGAAATGTAATATTGAAAAACTCTCCACACATTTGTTTATTTTTCCCTTTTTATATAAGAAAAAATGAACTCCGAATGATCAATCTAAAATAATTGTAGCAAGAATTAAAAAAATGTTGCTTTTATACTTCTTTTCCTTTTCCATACACGACCACAATATTAAAAATATTAAATATCCGTCTAAATATTCATAGGTAAAAATACTAAAATCTTTGAGAACTGAAAAATCTGCTCAGGTAGTTGTAATCAATGCCTGAACAAGTTATTAAATATAAAAGCTTGTTGAGTGACTAGTAAATATGATTCACAGCATGTAGTCAAATTTTCTGCAGACAAAAATTAAATCATGAGGCTCTGTAACATTTAGTATACACAAGTGTTAAAACGCTTGAGGGGCTAATGTATTTCATACCTCTAAATACTATATTCTACTTAGAACGGATTATATATTTCCTCATTATAATACAGTTTCTCCCTTGTTATCCATATTTATAAGAGCAAAATGCAAAACTTTTTTTTTTATTTCCAAGTACGTTATATAATATTTAGTAGATGAGTGTTTGGTTCTTACATCCAAACACTCATCTACTAAATATTGCATATATAAAGTGATACGTAATAGATATTAATAAAACTAGAGCTATAACAAGTTGATAACAAATTAAAAGTCTAAATTGAAATAGATTTTCTTAAGTAATTCAATATTTTAGCATAGATAATCTATTGTTAGTCTTTTCCTGAACAAACCTTTTTGAAATAATAATTTTTATAATGAAAAATTATTTTTCTTATATTTTCGTATTATTTATAGATTCTCCTAAAGAAAAGAAGCCTTGTATGAACAGAAAGTATCCCTGATTAAACAACTAGTTGCTAAAGATATTTACTATCTATGTTTTCATAGTGTTACAAATAACTACAATTCTTCATCTCGGAACATTAGATGCCAATAGTGGCTTCGGAAGAATACGAATAGTTCCTTTCATTATGTGAAATGGCACAAAAGGATATTTGGGAGCAAATAGATGAGATTCTCTTCAATGAAAGAGACAGGAAACATTCCACATAAAATATTGCAATAATCTTCAGTTACTCCTAAACGAGTCTCTTTTGATATAGCGCCGTCATAAAACAATTTCCGAGATCGTGATAGGAAATGTAATGAAACAGTTTTGCTGCTGTGTACCTTATGAGGCTGGGTGCGAGATACCAGAGATATAAGAGAACATTAATTTCGCTCGAAAACACAGATAATGTTATAGAATTTATCGCATGTCTCGAGCATGTGTTTCAGGAATGGAAAATTATGAATATCCCTCACTTATTGCTATGAAATATTTTTATAACTGTTTAAAATTGCGCAAGATGGCTATTTATTTTAAGCAATTACCTTAATAAGATATGTAGTGTCGTCTGTGAAACAGGGAAATGAACGAGACACTTAGAATATAGGGAGTATCTAGAGGGTTTTCAAGAGGGAGAATCTAGAATATTTTGGAAATTCCTTTGTAGTTAATTATTTCGTCCGTGAATGCAAAAATATCTTCTTTTCCGAGCTAATTTATAATTTAGGAATCGCAAAAGTGTTTAGTTTCTCGCAGAAAATTATATGCTCTGTACAATAAATATTATCCACTCCGAATAGTATATATATATATATATATATATATATAGGATTAGCTAAAGCTGGTATATATATAGGCTTAGGTTTTAAAACAATTATTTTAGAGTGTATTTTTAAGTTAAGGTTATTTTTTATGCTAAAGGCTATTTATTTTGGCTTAAATGTATTTGTTTATTTTTTTCCAACTTGAAATTCAACTCGTTTTTGATATTTTGATTATTATTGGATTATACTTTTTTTTTAAATTCAGAAATGGGCAAATGTTTTGGCTCGGAGGCCACATTGTGGAAGCTGAGGCTAGCGGAAGGCTACACTTTTAAAAATGATCGCATTCATTAGTCATCCATTTCAGAGAATATAAATTGTACCCCAAAAATCAATAAATAGAAATTAAATAAAATAATGGTAATTTAATTCAATTTATTTTTTGTACTAATTTCTTATCATCTGTAGCTGCACGCACATTTAATTTTTTAAATAGCTTGATGAGACAAATGAACCCTATCTTATTTTTCTACAATATTTTTAAAATCAGGAGGGAAATTGCTCGTTGTGATTCTCATCACTACTTGCAAACTAATGTTTGTCAGATATCATCTAAATATACTTTCGCTGATCTTCAAGCAAAAAAATTTGCTCACAAATATATGAAGACTTAAATATAGAGAACGTTTTCCCAATGTATTTCTGCATGAACGGAAATTTTTCAGCAGATAACAATTTTTAAAAATTAATTAATGTCACAGCATTAAGCATTTCATTCACAATGTGATCTGACCGCATGTCAATAAGCTCAAACTGCAGCTCTTCAAATGTTATGTCAACATCAGCAGTTATGGAATAAGAGAGGGAATAGAATTTCGCTTCAATATTCGTAAAAGTTCTGAAATGTTCTAGTGATCTCATCCTCCAAACTCTGCAGATGACTTTTTTTTTTCATAATAAAGGAAAATGACTGTAATTGTCTTCTACAATTTGCCTTAAAAATAAACTAATTTTACTTTCAGTGATTTTACACTCAGTAAGAAAACTTCAATTAAAGGCAGATTTTACTGATTGTCTTGAATTACTTTAAAGTCTTAGTGGGCCGTTATTGGCCCTGGCTCACTCCCACCTTAATTGATAATGTAATTACTCAAGTGTGATAAGTGGAACCGTAAAACTTGTTCAAACACACATTTTCCATTCCAAAGAATGGGACTGTATTTATATCTTCTTTTGTGGTTTTCATTATTTCTCTTTAGATATGCTATTTTTGGACAGTTTTCTGTATAACTAATTCGTAATTTTTAATTAATGGTTTATATACATTTTAATTAAAATTGTTAGGTATAATTAGTGTTTCAGTACATTTTAACTTTCTTTATTATAATATTTTGCATGATTTAAATTTAGAATAATCTCTTAAAAATTTAAATTGTTATATTGATAATTTACTGCATTTTCCCTTCAATTCTGTAATATATATATATATATATATATATATATATATCAGTATATTAGGAAAATAAACAAAATATCGAATTAGAAAATTTTAAAATTCTTACATTTTTTTTAAAAAATATGAAAATGAAAAATAATATATTGAATGTTCAGACAGGCTTTCGACTGCTACACTGGATTATTCTAGAAATATAGACATTGCTATCCTCATCAACAAAATATATTATCAAAAATGGTCATAATACTAAAAATATAAAGTGAAAAAATGCTGAAAATTTAAATCTAAAAGATAAAATTACAAAATAAAACTCACGAAAATCGAAAAAATCTTTAAGAACCAAAAGCTAAAAACTCATAAAGTTTCAAAAGATTTTCAAGCATAAAACTCTACCTGTATTAATACTTCATACAGTAATACAAGAAATGAAAATAAATTTACAAACTTTCATAACGTAAACAAATTAAATTTAGAAAATATTTACTCATATAAAATACTCATTAATGCTTTGTTTCAAGTCATAAAAATACTTAAAAACGCATAGAAATTGAGTCAAAAGTTTTCTTATAATTTAATGCTTGCTTTTTTATTTATTTCATTTAAATATTTTGTATTAGTTCTATGAATTATTTCTTTAGATAATTTTATAAGAATAAATGAGAAATATAACTCTAGCCCCTTCCATGTTTTAACAAAATATATAATAATTTTTCACTAATGAATATAATCCCAATCGTGAGAAATATACTCAAAAAAAGGGGAAGGAAACTAACTTAGGTTTACAACAAAAAAATAGATTCATTCTAAAGAAGAAATAAAAGACACCACCTTCGTCACGTTATTTATGTCCCTTTCCCAAGAATTGATGGAGGTGTCACGAATTCCCATTAAGTTCGATAATGTAGTTGCCAAAGAGCTCATTCCCCTCAAATCACGTGTTCCATTCGTAATTTTATTTGATTTAAGTTTTCTTAAAAGTGTTACTTCATAATCAGTTTCCGAAAGCATTTTTCTCTTTCAGAAAAGCTTTCCTTTCATCGTATCAAAAGGTTGTGACGTTTGTCTATTATTTTCAATAACCTCACGGACTTTTTGGGAATTTAAACAGCGTGAAATAACAACTCGATGCCCACCAAAATAAACGTGTTTAGGAAACTTAGATGAAGATAAGAATTGTAAAGAATTGAATAAAGAATAAGTGAAAGAGAATATAAAGGAAAGGAGATAAAGGATACCACCAAAATGATAGTTATTTGTAAATAGAATTGTATCATCATATTTAATCTTTTGTATTGATATTAGTTAGAAGTGACTTCTATAATATGAGTTGAACATGTTATAAACGAGCAGTGTTTGAATTCAAATGAATGATTTGGTAAGCTAATACTTTATTATTTGAATATAAAGTAGTATTAAGTGAGTTAAGAGAGATTACATTGAAAGCGGTTTTGCATATATTATGTATTGATAAATTAGACTGTTTTTCTCCGGTGTTATGAATAAAAAATGGTATTGTCTTTCTTTGGTGTATCTTCAATTGGAGCTCACAGCTTATTGACTAGTTCATTAGACTTTAAGATGAATTCGAGTTAAATAATGAAAAAATTACGTCACAGGGTGAATCACACAAAAAACAAAGCGGATTAGAAAATAAGTGAATATTTTCAGATTTTAGTAGATTTTGATGAAATAAATAGTATTCGTTTATTATTGTGAATAATTTAATCTTTACTTCTTTTTTCAAGTTCATATATAATTATTACTTTCATGATGATTTTAAAATTAAACATAATTGCTTACAAAATTATTTATGGTCCTACAAGATGCACAGGAAAAATATTTTTCATCGGCAGGGATGACCTGTTTTCGTAATGAACTTTGGTTTGTGAAAAACCAAGTCTACTTTAACTTAGAAAGCCATATATGATATGAAATCCTTCATAAAAAGATGAATATTACTGCAAAACCCTCCTTGGATTTACATATTATAAGAAATTTGAGTGAGAGAAAAGTCTTCAGTTATTCAGGCATTTCTACCATTGTAGTTGTGTGATTCATTCCTTAATAATTTCTTTGCAAGAAGTCTTTGTAACTGATTGGTATACTAGCTTTCCTGATCTGTACTTTCTTAATATTGATAAAAAGTTTTCCTTGGTTAGAAGAGTTGCTTTTACAATGTGGGATCAATAGCATGAGTTATCTTATTCTTATTTCTTCAATAATATAAATCGATCCTCTAAAATGCTGTCGATATAGGGGCTTGGATACAATTACTCCTCGCATTCATAATGGAAGAAAAAGAATAACTCAAGGGACATTGGGTTTTTCGAGGTTCGGGAACTTTTGTTGTATGAATTGCATAGAATTACAACTCCTTATCAATCTAATTAAACACGATTAGGTAAATTAGATGAATATGAGAAATGTAATGAATTGAATTAAGAGTACTGATATATATACGAGCTAAATAGATTCGAATGGAAATAAAGGAAAGGAAAGGATAACGATAAGTAATAGTTGTTGTAGATTGAAGTGAATCATTATAATTTAGCAGTTGGAAGTGACACCTCATCAGAATAATAGGAATCAAATCTGTTTGAATCGAAAAATATTTGAATGGGAATGATTTATTTGACAAGCTTAGACATTATTGTTTGTATATAAACAAAGATTAACCGAATTAAGTGGGATTCGAAAGAGAGAGCTATCTTATATACTCATTGATAGATAATAAAGTTTTTTTTTTCTTCTCTTATGTATCTTCTATTGGATTTTTGAACTTATTGACTATTTCATTAGACTTTATGACCACTGTAGAGTTAAATAATGAAGGGGAAATACGTCTCAACAGGACATATCTAACATAGACAGAGATTCCGAGAAATTATCAATAAATTAGGTGAGGAAGTAAGCATAAGGGATTGATTTAATAAGGGAAAGTGAAGTTATGAGAGGTAGTCAGCGCATTTCTTGCAGAAATTATGAGAATCTTGTTCTTTGAGTTGACCTTTTTCAAAATGAACGTTGGAATGAAATCCATCTAGAAGTGCTTCATCGGATGAAATATATACCGTTTTCAAATGGAATATATAAACGATGCTAAAGGACTGCGAAACAACCAAAAAGTGAGTTTGGGAGGAAATTGGAGAAGTCTCTTTTTTAAAATGGTTTATTCAGTTACAATCGAATGTAATACTGCTTATTAATTCTGCCAATAGAGAGAGACATTCGGTGAATAAATAAGTCACCGATTGACATCTCAGTTTCTCTAAATGTTGGCATAGCAGAATTTGTACTGACTGCTAAATGTTAACTTGACATTTGCTTCAAAGTTCACTCATGAGGTTGTATAAAGAATATTTGTATAATATGTTTCATGTTTGAATGTGGTATTATACAGGCGTGCGTTCGCGTCGTAACAAAGAGGTTGAAAATAAGCAACATTGCCAATGAATTCTATAAAACGTATATAGTTGTTTAATTTTAAAATAATCGATTAATTAGAATGTCACTGTTCAATATAACGTTTAGTCCTACATTTCGTTGTGGTCTCAATATCCTCGAAAGAAATTTGTTTGTTCAGATCTATACTAGTAGTGGATCTAAATTTGTGTAGAATAATTATCCTCAGTAAAGCGAAATATTTCTAAAGATAAAATCATAAATTTCTTCATTCATTGACAAACATCTTTTCCAAGAATTCATTGTCTCAGTCCAGGTCAGAGTAGAACAATATTCGTTTGTTTACTCAACAAGGAAATTTTAAAATTTCTAACTCCAAGACAATGATTCGATTTCCTCTCTAAATCAGGTTTGCAAAAATGGAGGTCCTTCATTAGTTTTCAAGTAGCATATATATCCATTTTACATTTTACTTACATCAACTTATTTTTTTATTTATTTTTTTATTTTCAAAATAAATAAAATTTATTTCGAACTCTTACTAATTATGGAATTGTGATATTTTTTAATGCAAGAACAATTTTAAAGTCTTTAATGCCAGATTTAATATTATACTAGGCGGACATCACCATTTTTAAACATGGCAGTTGTTAACAATAGCTTCCCTAGACATGATGGCCGCTGTAGACTAGTTGTGACGGTCGTGGATTCATGGTTAGCGTTGTTTTCGTCGATTCGTTGGTTCTAGCTCTGATGCCTCTAAAGACCGTCGTGTATTGAGGCTGCTGCATGTAAAATCTGGTAGAGATCCCAATTCCTTCTAATGGCATGGAGGGGAAGTTTGGAAACAGAGGTGCCACAGCTGAGGTGTCACCTCGTCTCTTGAATAGGTTAAAAATTAGGAGGTCAATCATCGTTTTGTTTCTCAGTGCGACATTAATAAACAATTATATCACTATCGCAATTCTCTAGACATCAAGTGTTTTTTAAAGCTTTTCAATCGGTTGTATTAAAATAATCAAGAAGCAATACCTGTTGAAATATGAAAGAAATTTAAAATCTTTGCACTGGAATTTATAAACATCGTTTTCGTTAATCTGGATTTGAAAAAATATTCAATAAACATGAATAAAAAATATAATGCATTATTTTGGCACACCCGTGAGTTCTAATATATTTTATGAAGTTCCTTCTAAATCGAGAAATATGTATTTGGCTTTCATCACATAACAACTCTGGTTATTCATGTCCTAATTAATTTAAAAATATTGTGTAACAATATTTTAGGATTTATACAAGATTAACGCCTTTCATATAACTCACGTTTCGTTAAAATGAATACAATATTGTTATAAAAAGTACTTATTATTCATAGCAGACGATGTTTCTAAGATAGGCTGGTTTTATCTCTATATGTTGTCATTCTGCTAAATAATGTCATTAAAAATATGACACTGATTCATTGGTTAATTTGGACTGCTGCCACGTCGAGTTTTCGTCCTGATTTTGCTTCGAGTTGTCATCATCGGTGGAGACCTAAATTAATCGTTACACACCAGAAACCAAACAACAATCAAAACAATGGATTACTTCCGGTGAATCTCGTCCAAAGAAAGCAAAGGCGGTATAGTTAGCCGTAAAAGTTAAGACGATAGGGGTGTCATATTGATGGTATTCTCAAATAACTGAGAAACGATCACTTATATAACAATATTTCATAAAGTTACCCTCTTCCTATATCCTAATAGTCCATTCTCCTATCCTATTACGGGTACTTTTTGAACCATCCTTGTGCATTTTATACAATGACTTTTATGAACAAATGAGCATGAATAACAAATTAGCCCATTCATGCAACAAAATCATTCTAATTAAGCCATTTAAAGGAAGAGATATATGAGAAATGATATCCAAAATTAATTTGCTGCATCGCTATACAATACATTTATCGAAAGCAAAACTCCATTAATGTCTATCTCCTAAGGTCCTTTCAGAGTTCGACCTCAAAAGATTTCATCATTCGATCATTTCCAGAAGACTATCTCTCCCAAAATTTCCTTTCCCTCTCGGTGAAGACTAAACAATTCTTTTCGGTTTTCGGGGAAAATCTTTTTAGGTGGAAGAATCCGAATTTAAAGTCCCGTAAAAGGAACGGATAAATTAATTACCGCGAGGTAAGATTTTTCCAGTTCTTTTCTGGATCGGCGATTCGGTTGAAAGAAGCTCTGGAGGTAAGATGGTGGAGGGGGTAGATCGGATAAAATATTTCTCTTCTTTCATGGTACCAAAAGGGAAAGGGAGCGAAGGGAGGATGTGTAATCACGTGGGGAAAAGTGAAATGCCTCCCAGTTGTGGATTTAAGCGGATCGTCAAAAGGATACCAGTCAAATCATTAATTTGTTGTTTTTATCTTCCAGCTTGAAAAGAATGGTTCAGTTAATTCGAGCGGAGCTTTGAAATGTCTTCAAAGAGCAAATGAATATGGTTAATCCTATGCCCAGAAAAGAAGAATTGAATGAGTAGATACAGTTAACAGTATTATTGTTTTAACTTTACCAGTTAAATATCTCTCAATTCAAGAATTCAATTAATTTAATGTGATATTTTTTAAACTTCACTGCAAACAAAGGCAATACTTAAAACTTTCTTTTCTAATTACTATTTGACGTTAAAATTTTTTACATGCTTTGTCCCACTAATACATTTTTTTAAAGATGTTTAAAAGCAATTGAAAACGTGGTTTTTACTTTGTTTTAATAAAGTTTGAGAAACAAATTAGTTTACCATCAAATATGTAAATGGAAAAAAATGTCGCTTTATGCTAATTCTAATGTTTATACTTTGTAAGGGTATCTGTTTAAATGCATATGAAATGAAAGCTAAAATAGACATTTATATATGATACTTTTTAAATAATTACCTAAAACTAGGATATCAAACTTCTATTGCAGTCATTTTCTGAGAGCCAAGCATTAAATGAATGAAAATACTTCCTAAAATAATAATTTGCATTGATGTTGGATAGTTGAGCATCTGAGTAAGAGCTGTTTATAAAAGTTTTAGGCCTAATTTAATGAAATAAGAATCCAACTTTTCCAAGTGAAAGGCTACCACACTGTTCAATTTATTTAAGCATCCTTATCGTTTTGTATAAAATATTAATCATGCAAATTGCTACTTGTAAGTTAATTAGAAAATTCTGCTTTATTTATCAAAAACAATTATTTTCAAGTTGAAAGATAATAACTACTAATTAAACATTTGACTCGATTTTCTATTACGAACTGGTTAAAACCACAACCCGAAGATGTTCCCCTTTTTTCCGGGTGATTACACTGTTCCGTTCTTTACTTTTCTCTCTTTGCCTCCAGGCAACATTCAAAGCGAAATATTTTATTCGATTCGCAGCGCCTTCTCTTTTAAAGAAATAGCTCTTTCAACTGAATCGCCGAATTAGGAAAGAACCGGAAAAATCATACCTCGCAGTAATTAATTTTCCATACCTTTTACGGCGCTTTAAAATCGGAATTTTCCACCTAAAGAGATTAAGAAAAGTTCAACTTTCCTCAAGAGGTAAAGGAGGTTCTCTTGAAAATAAACTCTTCTAAAAATGATCAAATGATAATACGTTTGGGGAAATATCTCTGCTAGGAACTTCGGTGTTGATGGGAATTGTTTTACTGAAATTTCGCCTTTGGTAAGTACATTACGTAACAAAAAGATGAATCTACTCTTTATTTCTCCATTTTTCTTCCTTTTTTTTGTCAGTATGTCTTATCATTCGTACCGGGCTGAAACTGTCTGCATTCAACCTGTGTGGGTGTGTTGAAGCAAGTTTGGTTTTCATTTATTCCAGTTAATAATAAATAATTTTATATTGCCTTATTGCATTTATTTTTGAGTTTACTGAAATACACAGCGCATTAATCATTAAACCCCTTCCAACATTTATCTTGATTCTGTATCTCTCCCGACCAATCAATCTCTTTTTTCTCGAACACTTTTAAAAATTTAAAAATGTGAGAAGTAATTTAATTCTTAGATATATATTTATCTTGCTTTTTTTCAATATTTTTAATATTTTTGAATCCCAAATAAAAATTTACAGTGCACGTTTATACCTGCTTTTGGCAAAGAAAATATAATCACGAATAACGCACACCTCATTTGCGTTATTCGATTTCTCTTTCGTTTCTTGGGTTGCATTCTTTGAATCTTCTTGTGAAATTTTCCAGATTTTTTTTTATCTATTGCAACAGTCAATTACTACTTTGTTGTTCACTGGGATTTTTATTCGTCATAATAATATTTTGGAGGTGCAGTCAGCTGTTTTTCCAAGTTCCTTTAGAAAAAGTCATCTATTTTTAGCTTGTTTTGATTGTAAGAAGAATTTACATGTATAAAAAACTAAATTTTCGAGCCAGATCATTTATATTATATAATAAGCGCATAAATCATCTCCTAGTTCCTCTTACCATGTTTACACAGCCGCTAATTTATCATCAGAATCATACTTCATCCTTAATTTCATTATAAATTGAACTATACCTGGTTTCTGTTATTTCACATTTAAATATTTGGCCTAATACTTGAAAAGAGAATTATCAATTTATTTTGCCATATGTAACAAGGATCATATCAGGTCGAAAACGCGAATAATAAAGAAAACATTTTTCTATCACATGACATCCATTGAGCATTATTTAAAATGCTGACCATAAAAAATAATAAATTTATTTTTATAGGTATTTAAATGCATACTAGTGTCGATGAGACTTATTCAGGATTGAAAGATTAATTGAATTGATTCTGTAGCATGAAGAGATAAATTTATTTTTTACTGACTAATAATCATCCTCTCTCTACTCTATTTGAAAAACTTCTAATACAATAAGGCATTTATATTTTTTTCTCTACTGTATTCATATAGCAGCTTCATTTGTTTAACACTGGGGATGCTTAGAAATTAAGACAATTCAATTTCTTATAAGTCAATAAAACAATATATTTTTTAAAAATTTATAAATTCATATATGTGCATCAAACACTATTTTTCGACGTATTCGCCTTCCTTTACAATATATTTTGTGAGCAAAGGGAGGGTCTTTCTTAAAACTTTGTCAGAAAACATCTTCCTCTTGACTGTTTGACCAAATTTTCAACAGCATTATGAACATCCTGGCTGGTCGAAAGTTTTTTTTTCCAACCGTAAAGGATATTAGAGAATTAAAAAAATGAAAATCTGAACACCCCAGATCAGTGCTGTAATAGGACAGATTAAAAATATCCCAATCGAATGATATTTATCTTATTCAAAAATTCTTTCAATACAAAAAAATCAAGAACAAATTGTATCTCCAGCAAAATTTTAAAAAATATAACCACAACGACTTCTGCAATAAATGTTACCCATTCCAGAAACAATGTGATTCAGAAAAATGGAATAACGGCTTCTTATCAGGACTGACGAGGAAGTTGAACACAATATGACATAAAATCGATCAATCGTATAGAAAAAGGCGAAAACAAGATGAGGAGAAAAAGAAATTTTCAACTGATTTTTCCAGAAAAATAGTTTAGGTACTGTAACGAAAATTATCGATCAGCTTATAATAAAATGGCTTGAATGTTTTTAAAAGTTCAAAGGCAAGACGATGTGTCATTGACGCGATGTCTTGCTACCGACAACTGCTCGTTCAAAGAAACAAGAAAAAGCGAAAAATAGTAGATGATTTCTCCATCAAAAAATGTTACATTACGAAGACCTTTCCTTATCTCAAACATAACTTCTTTACAAGATTTGATTTCGAATTCATGAATGTTTTATGAATGAACACACACACAAAGATGTAAGCAATTAATAAGCTTATAATTGATGTGTTAAAAAGTATTTAATTGTAAATGTTATAAGACAAAATTGAAAACTGGTGATTTTTTTTTTGTCCTCGTTTCTCTTTTACTTATCTCATTCACTCCCAGAGTATCACATGTGATGCGCTCTCGTTTGCTCTCCTGTGTTGAGCGTATCACATTAGATATGCTCCGAGAATGCCTCCTGCAGACCAGCGTATTAATAGAGATACGCTTGATGAGAACGATTTATTTGATCTTTTTAATGCTACTATATGGAGCTGCAATACCGTGAAACCTATATAGATAGGTTATTTGGAGTGTTGATCTTGGTGATATGGGCTTGGATTTCACTTCTGGCTGTCAGGAGGGAGGTAATTGTTAAAAACTCGTGTTGCGGTGCGGCTCTTTAAATTTAATGACATGATTTATAGGGTGCACTTACTTTCAGTTTGCATTTTTCTTTTTTGCTTGCTTCTTAGAAGGGAGAATGAGAATTTATGGATGTTTATGGGGGTTAGGGCTTCTCGTAGCAGATGCTCTCAGCTGTTCATTTCATTCGGTCAGTTTTTATTTGTAGCGACATTCATGACGAAAAGAAAGTATTTATCTGATACTGAGATTCGTGAATTAATGAATGAATCTGACAGTGATATTAGCGAAAGTAATCCAAATTTGTGCATAGCCATTAAATGAAAAAAAAAAAAAAAAACCGAAGATGTGCCCTTTGCTCAACATTTTGCGAGAAGCGTCAAAAGTTGATAAAATATGTGCATATGACATGTGACATTGGATTATGCGTTGAAGAATTTTTTTACATAAAAATACCATACAGCAAAATAAGATTCATTTTTTATTTCTTAATATTCCATGTAATGGTACATCATTACACCATAAGATTTATGTAACAAATGTAAGTATATTTTGTATTTTCTTACATGATAGGATTTTTTACGAAATAATTTTATGTTTAAAACGTACAATTTTCGATGAAATCTTTTTTTTTTTCTTTCGTATATATTAAGTTTAGTGCATTGTAAGTTATATATGTAAAAACCAAAGTATTATAATGAATAACCGATTTTAAGGGAATTTTTTCGCGAATTAGGCTTAATATCTAAAATAGTCTAGGCACAGCGTAATACTCCGCGGTAAGAAGCCGTGGGACCCAAGAAGCATTTCTTTTTTCTCTTTCCGGTAGCGAAAGGGTTATTCCCAAACGTGTTCAGAAGATATAGTTTAAAGTTGTTTAGTTTAGCCCTGGAACTTATTGGAACGCTTCTCCCGCCATAAATGGAGAATTACTGAGCTTAAATTAAATGATAATGAAACAAGTAAGTATTATAATAGTTTGATACATTCATGCATATTTTGAAGGTTAATGTAGAAACTTTTAAGGTTTTGAAAATTTTAACAAGTATGCCTAAAACCTTTTGCAGACGTTAAAAAAAGGAAATGATTGCTATTGTTCCTATCCTCAAGGTAGCAAATGTTTCCTCAAAATATGATTTTCCGTTGGTCGCATATAAAGTGAATTTTACAATATTACTCTAAAGAGAAATATGAAAAATCTTTGCATATTGTTTTCTCTTTTATGGCTTTTTTTGACAACGCCTATTTCGTGACGCGCAATACGAGACACTGCACTATAAATGCTTCAAATATTAAAACAAAATAGATTTTGAATTTTGAATGCAGCTGACAATAAAAGGATTTAGTATAAAATAAATAATTCACTCACATAACTAATTTAACCAACACTATACAAAATAAAAATGTTGATTTTTCAAGGATTTTTTTTTTCGGTTGACGTTGGCTGAAGTATTTGTGTTTGCACGTCATCAAAAATGTCGCTTTCTTAGGTGGAGTCTGTATAGAATGCTTATTACTTTAAATTTGTGTATGCGTGCATTTGATATTTGTTATGGTTTATTTTATTTCTCCTGGATCGTGGCAGTAAAAGAAAGAAACAACAGAGGAGAAATAACAAAAATAAATTCAGGAGAAATCATTTAAGATATGCAAAAGTAACATAAATGTTCTACTTAACATAAGCGAAATTTTGACTTTTGCAAAAATTGGAAACCTTTCCAAGAACATAACAATTTGAGGATGCACAGTACCCGATTTTAAAAGTAATTTTGGGGACAACAATCTGTTAGTAATTAAAGAGTGTTTCAGATTACTTTACTAAATTAATTCTGTGGAAAAAATCAGTTTGGCAAGTTATTTTTTAAAAGTTTTGAAAAAAGGGAAACATTTTAAAGCTTTTAAACTCATAAAATAACCAATCTTTAATGTTTTTTAGTTATTTCAAGGGATTTACATTTCTTAGATTATTAGTAACAACAGTTAGTACGTAATTGAAAATGTAACTTCTTGTAACATATTAATATTTATTTTCACAGCTAAAGCCAAAAAAAAAAAAGACATTTAAATTTCAAAAATATTAATCTTAACATATTTTGAAAAATAACTAGAGCCCGAAGACATAAATCCGTTCCAATTTGCATAGAATATATGTGTAAAAGTATCTAGAATTTTTTAACGTATTAGGGGATAGAAAGCCCTTGCATCGGCTAAAACCATAGTTTGAGAAAAAAAGAACCAAAAGATTGAAAAACCATGAAACATAAACTAATAATGTTTGCAGAGTTCTAATTTTTATTATGCTACTATCTAAGTTATAAAATAAACTAAAAGGCTATTTTTAATTCAATATAATATAATCCATATTTTCTCTTATTAAAAATGTTATATTTTTGCTCAAATTTGCTAACATTGGTTTCAAGAAAAATTGTACAGCTTATTCTAATTTTAATTTTTTCATAAAAATTTTGAACATAATTCACTTACACAAAGTTGTAATAAAATTATTTCTCTTCTGCTCTGTTCAACGGTTTTTTGATGGAAATGGAGGGTGGAGATGCGTTTTTTGCCTCATGGATACTTGTTGTCTCTCTCTCTCAGTTAAAATGAATAAACAATCTATCGTGATAAATCGTGTATATTTCAATCTATCGTGATAAATAGTGTATATATCGATATCGTGTGCATTTCACTCATGCATTTGAAATGTATTATTTTTACATATTCAGTAATATTTAAATTCTTTATATTCATATATGTGTGTACAAATTTTAAGGTACTGTGCAACCGAAAAACTGGGTTTTTTTTTCAAATTATTTCATATTTGGAAAAGTGTATAAATCCTGCCAAAATGTATATGTATAAAAATAAACCACAAATTAAATTAAGTACAGCTCATCTTCCAAGAATTATCGAAAACATAATGACTGTGAAGATATAGAGGTAACCTAATGAAGAAACCTTGCTGTTTCTCAACCAAATTACACCCCGTGTGTTACATCTGTTATTGTTAGGATGTCTTAGAATGAGTCAATAATTCCAAAATTCCTATTGAATAGAAATCAGAAAAAAAAGAACAAGGTTCTTTTAAATGTAGACGTAGATTATGTTGACTCCAGCGTAGATTATGTATGGCGTTGATTATGTTGAGTTGCTCTCTCTCGACTAACTCTTATCTGATTCTAATAAGGGCTGAAAATTAAACAATATTGACTTAGATTATTAACTCACCTGCTCTTATTGAAACACTTATTCTTTATAACAGGTTAAATCCTAGTTATCTCTCCAAGAGTCTCATTAAACCAATTACAATACGAACGATTAATTACAGCGATTCATTTTAATTTATGAAGTTTAGATAATCACCTTGTCGTTATTCTCTATCTCTCTTGTTTTTCCTTTCAATTCTTTTTCGCTTAAATATTCCTGATTTAATTCACTTTACTTCTATTTTCACCTGATTTACCTTTTCACTTTTCATTCTGGTTGAAAAATAAGTTCAAATTGTATGCTATTCAAGTTATTGAAACGCCCCCGATGTTAGCGAAGAAGAAACCTCGAATAGTCCAGCGTCATTCGTGTTGAAATTGTCTTATTTTTTTTAACTGTCATGGCATTTTATGTGCTACTTCATTCACTGTTTATTTATGATTGTTATTATATTTGATTTAAAAGCGTTAACTGGCTTTTTGTTAATGGTAATCAATAACAATAATTCATACTTTACTTGTTGTCTTTAATAAGGAAATTTGGCCATTTTAACTAACTTAATGTTGTTAAATATGTACTCTCATTTTGCCTCGGTTTTTATATATATTTTTTCTTCTTTAATGTTGATTTTATATATTTTTTTTTTAAATTTTCGTGTGAGTGTGGTTTTTCTTTTATAATATTAGTGATTTTTAGTTATTTTTTAATACATTTCTTATAATTTTCAACCGTTTAATTATTTTCAATGCCCAATTATATTTTATTCTCACATTTTACTTAAAACATATAATTAAAGACTGCACCAAGAAGCATCTGAATTCTTAAAATGTATGGTAGAAGTACATGAAAATTATTAATTATACTTATTTCAAGAAGATAATTCGAAAACATAGTCACTTATTAAGACAAATTTAAAAAATAACACAGACACACAATTAAAATCCCTAATTTTAAACATAGAATTCATATTTTTAAATGAAAAAAAGACGTAATTTAAACAGAAAATTATTCTTATGAGAAATGTATTTAAATAAACTCTGAACAATTTTCTCTAGAAAACTACTTAAAAATGACTAATGAACATTCCTCCCGGAACAACAAAGCGAAAGAGACAGACGGAATTTCTAAATTCATGTAAATCCCATTAAGCGATATTTTGTGGCAGATTACTTTAAACATCTTTTGAGCGGAAAAGTAATTCAAAAGGTAATCCTGGTGACAAAGGTTTCTCTCCGTTAATCGGATTTGAAATTACTCAAAGGTTAATTAATACATTGCTTTTCGGAGTTCTCCCTTAAATCCCTCAGAAAATGATAATCACTAAGAACGGAGACTAACTGTGTTAAAGGGAAAGCTAAGATGGATTATTTTATTTAAAATACTCTAAGAGACTGGGGTTGTAAAATGAATAAATGCGTCATTAACCACTGTATCTAGTCAATTAGAACTACAACGGTATCAGTGAGTTCAAATTTGATCGATATTATTTTTTGTGTGTGTATTCACTTTTTTTGTGGTAGTAAGGAGTTTAATTCTTATGCTTTTTGAATTATTAATTATGTGATTGTTTTACAATGTCATCCATAAACGGTATATATATATATATATATATATTACATATACATATATTATTATACATACATGGTATCCATAATGGTATATATATATATATATATATTAGAGATATATACATATACATATACATATATATGGTATCCATAAATGGTATATATATATATACATATATATACATATATGGTAGTCCGCTAAAACTGGTATGCATCACGGGACATTCTGAACCCAAAGTTGTATAAAGCATAATTCTAATTTTTATTCCGCGTATGATTCTTACTCTCCTATTTATTTTTTCTTAATATAGTTTTAATAAAACTCTTCTAATATTAGCCTTTGTAGGTTTCCGGAAAAGTGCTTATACTTTTTTATATATTTTAGACAATTGTATATTGTGAAGAAAACCAAAATGTTTTCTATTGTTTTATTTAGATTAAATGAACATTTTTAAAATTGTTGTTTATATTATTGTCCATTAAGTATTGCCACATTTTATTTGCTGGGTAGTTTATTACAGGATTATAAGCAATGTTTATCATGTATTCTTGTGTATATTTTTTGTTTAAAATTTTTATTAGATTATTTTCTTTATTCACTGCTTTGACTTATAGCTTATTATATTAAATTTAATTTCATTGTATTGCCTTTATTAAATTCTAATATGGGATTACAATAATTTTGAGTTTATTAATTTTTAATGATACAACAAGATATCAGTTTCAATTTTATTAAAAATTTTAATAAGTTTTTTCGCTAAGACTTGCAATTTATTATTAGTTTATATATATGTTTATTAAGTATTCTTATTGAACATTTTAAATAAATTTTACACACACACACACACACATATATGCACACATACATACATATTTTTTATTGTTATAGAAACCGCCGCTTTAACTTTCTAAGGTGATTTTAATTGATTATTTTAGTCGTAGTAGCGTAGGAGCATTGCTGAGCGCGGCCTGCGTTGTTTTCATCGAATCGTGGGTTCAAGATCTGATGCTTGTAAAGACCAAAGCTAAGAGAGATTATCTGACAAGGTTCTAAGTCCTGTTGGTTTTATGTGGGAAGTTTAGGAGGCAAAGGTGCCAGTTCATGTGTCGTCCTTTTGTCAATAATTAAGGTTCAAACTTTAAATTCCATTAACATAATTAACCTCGTGTTGATATTCAGTGT
>BMAW01086798.1:79415-188269 GCA_019974015.1 Nephila pilipes
AATAAAAACATGGATGTACAATAAAAACATTAGAAAATATAAATGAAAGCCACATAAAAAAAGGCAAAAAGAAAAATGAAAAATATGAAATAAGTAAATAAAAATGCTAAAGCAATCTGTGGACTGTAATATGTAGTAGTATATATAATTATAATATAATATGTAATAATAACATTTAATTTTATTGAGGTATCTTTACATTGCTCAGATATATTTAATTTATCGTCTGCTTTTATTTTAATATCCAAAAAGAATATTACAGTATACTTTGCTAATTCATTGTTTGCTTTTGTTGTATTATTTAATTTCATAATTGATTTTTATGGCAGAATCGTCTATTTTTATTCTTTTGGTTGTTAACATTGAGAATCATTTTGTATTTTTGAATGTTTTTCTTGTGAAAATAAAAATGTTTTAGGAATGCGGATATAGTATTTTCATTTCTTAATAGTAGTTGTGTGTGGCTGAAGTTCGGATGTACGGCTACTTTATACTAATTAATATTAATTTTGGTGAACCGTTGATATAAACTGGGAATATGATGGCTACCAATAGGAAGTCTCGAAATTTCCATATTGAATGAGCTCGCAACCAAAGGGGAAGGACTTTTATAAAGCGAAAAGAGTTTTAGATAAACGTTAGCACATGTTAAAATGAAGTTAGTGAAACCAATTTTAATTTATTTATTTCCGATTTGTAAGCCACAAGCTTAGGTTTTTTGTTTCTAAAACAATGTCGATTGACCCATTTACTAATATATGTGGTCCAATTTGCTCTGGAGGACCTTTTCTTATATATTCATATTGGCTTCAACAAGCATCTTTATTGGGTTTTTACTCAGTTATTAACCACTACATGCCTCTCCTTAGAAAGAATAGGTTTTATATGGAGCGTATTTATAAAGCATAGCAGTCTCATTCAAATTGTATTATTGTTTGATTCTCTGATTTGCATAATTTTATTTTCAGTATACATTCAAATCTTATCAACAACGGAAAAATTCACAGTACTATGTTCTCCGCACTCTCCTTTGAAAGAAATATTGTTTCTAACCTTTATATCATCCATGCAATGTATGATGGCCTTGAAAGCTTGACATCCTAACGCTCAGTGAAGCGGTTAATCCCTGACTCAGAAAACAGGTTCACTAATTTGAATTTTTTCATTCAGAGCTTGCTTAAACAACCGACCACATCAGAGGTTTGTCAGATCCCCTTGCTCTTTTTCTGTCCTTTCCGTTCACTTTTTCGCTTCCCAAAATCTTGTTTTTGCTCTTAAAATAAGTCTATATAGTGTATGGGTTTAATTCCAGATTCCTTGGTGATTTTCAATTCATTCTAAGCCATATTTCTACTTTTTTTTAATTTCCGTTGCCTTTAAGAATAATGTTAGTGATTTCAAGAAGTTTTACTATCGTACGATGTAACAATAAGTCAGATACAAACTATATAGACAACACTTAAGGTCTACGGCTGCTGAAATTAAACATCCACAGGAATTTAGCAGTAAAGAATCGAAAATCGTTTGTATACTGAAATGGAGACAGAAATTGGATACCTTAAATATGATTAATTGACGGATTCTTTATTAATTTCCCATTTCGAAGCAAAGCAACATGAGGGCTATTGACAATGGGCCTCGTAATTTGAACCTGTGTCACGTACGTGACGAGGAGAATTTCATGAGCTTACCCATCCCTCTCCAAACTTTAACACCACGCCAACTGGAGGACTTCGACAGATTTAACGTTCATCAGCGAATATTTAGTGTCAATAGGAATTGAGCCCACGACTCTGCGGAAACAACACCAGGCACGAGTTAACAACCAGGCTCACTAGGCTATGGGGGACACTTAATTTTCTGAGTGTGCCTTTATAAAACAAATGCAAATTTGTAACAGAGAAAATTTCGTCGAGTAAACGTTTAATTGGTTCTATTTTTTGTAGTGTTACTGAAATTATATTTGGTTTCATTAGACACTCATGTTAGATATAAGAACTAGAAGCTATTATAGTTTGATAAATACAAGATACGATCAAAATGGACGTCATTTCTCAGGAACGGGAATGTGTATGCGCTACGGTATAATTTTTAAAAAATTTTAAAAGTGAGGAAAGAATAAAGTTTTTTTTATAAAATAAGCTCATTTTTCATTTTGAAAAACGACTAAGATACCTTACTGAAAATAATAACAGAATTTGTGGCCCAAGAAACTCATAAATATGACTAAAAGAAACATGAAGTAGCCTTTTATAAAGAAAATTTAAATTTTATGCAATATGATTGCTTATTAACATCATATTGAAAAGCCTTTCGAGTGCTATTGGCGACGAATCTCGTAATTTTAAATCTCACTCTAGTGGGTAGGATGACATTAAAGCTCGCACCTCCCTCTCCAAACTTCAGTAAGATGCCAATGGGGAGACTAGGGACCCCGGCTAGATTTAATATGCATCAACCCCGCTACACGGTGGGTAATCAATGATATCTGGATTCGAACCCAAAATTCGAAGGAAGCAATGCTGGACGCGAGCTTATGATTATGACCATTAGGCTGCTACAGCCATGATTAAACTGAAATCAATGCAGTAGGAAGAAGGAGGTTAGGTCAGCGATTGACATGAAACAATACGAACAGTAACCTCAACCAGGGCTATTGAGGAACACTGAGATCATTCAAGATAACCTTATTTCATCCCCGGGAATCCCTCAAAAGGAAATTGATTTTCCAACGTCCCTCACTTCCGTTCGTCTTAGAAACTCAAATTAAAATTATGATACAAGTCAGCTCACAAAAATCTCATGAGTTGTTTTTACCCTAATGATCTGAGAGGATTCGCATGAAAAATACGAATTATCTAAAAGTGCTAATTATAAATGTTCGATTTATAAGAACTCCTCAGTAGCTGCATTATATACTTTCTTAAGCAAAACTAAATGGACACTCAAAAGTAATTTCAGATGATATAATACTCCCACCCCCCAAAAAAAAGAAGAATATTGAAAAATAGATTACCATAAGAATATTCAATTCTATGTATAAAATATATGTGAAAAATTCATAGTTCTAGCTACATTATTTTTTTTTCGAATTGGACATATTTTTTTCATAGTGTGCTAAACCATTTCATTAATTTTTTTAAAATATTCTTATCTTCCTCTGGGCTTTCTTTTTATCCCGCATAAGAGCCTAAAAAATAAGGCTTAAACTTAAGACTTTTGAACTTAAAAAACTAAGCCTTTTTTTTTTTGTCAATATAAAATTTGAAATTTTCCTTTTGGTTGTTTTGCGTAACATATTTGATAATTTAGTTAATGGGTTAAGAATTTAGATAAATAATTATTTTTTAGGAAATAATCCTCAAAATAAGTTACAGCTTTTTTTTTCATTAAATTCTTTTTCGTAGTGTCTGATAGGAAAAAAATCATGAAACTGTAAATTATGATTGTACAACTAACCTATGCACAAAATGAGAGAAATACTCCAAACTAACATTAAAAATCTTAAAATTTATAAAAATAGTGGTAATTTTAAAATATTAAAATATTTTGAAAAAATTAAACTTTTTTGTTTTAATTGAGAACTGTTTTTTTCTTCCTAAATCCATATTTTGTGAGCTTTCAAACATGAAAATATCATACATTTCTTATAAATATCTAAATAAAAAGGTTTCTCGCAGGGATTGTACTCCTTATGTTTTCTAATTCATTCAAATAAAAAAAATGGAGAAATTTTTTTTTTTTTTTTTTTTTTTTTGCTTTCGTTTTCTTTCATGTCAAAAGCAAAGGAAAAAATTTTTAAATTAAAAAAAAACGAGGTAAAGTATTATGACATAATGAATTGCTTTAATTTATGCATAGTTTAATAAAAATGCCTTATTTAAAAAACCTAAGTAAGATAAATTTCTACTGTATATTTACAAATACAGCAAATGGACCACGTAGTTAATTTCGAAGTTAATTCTTTTTTTAATTTCATTGATGCTCTTAAATTTAATGGTGTTTACTTTTATTATATGTAATGTGAATTTAGACTGTAACAAAATGGATAGTTATAAAATTAGGAGATTTTAACCACAAACAATTAAATTTAATTCATTGTTACACTATAAATAATCATGTGACTCATGATTCCTAATTAAAACCAAGTATATTATTACATACCCTTTTAAAAAATAAGTTAAAGTAACCTTTGAAAAGTATAAATGATATATCAAATAAAAATTTAAGAAATAGTAAAAATTAACATTTGTACTCTTTGCAGATGTTAAATCGGTGCTTTCCTCAAATAGCCTTTTTCCATAGTTCCATAAGATATTTGTCAATTTGCGTGTTTATCATGATCATTACTTAATACAAATTCGACCTTTGTTTTCTACACTTTTAATAATGTCTTCTGGGAGCATTTGGGCTTGTAGTTTGTTAGACGTAGCCTACGACGGGCTTACAGTTTTGAACTGTTTTTCCAGAAGCTAGGTTGTAAGAATTAAAATTTAAATTTTTATTGTATATAAAATAATCAAAAAACATTAAAAAACATGAGTCATTCACATCATATTCCATTACTATAGGAATAGCTTAGTATATTGATTCTACTATGGCAACAATTCTTTATATTCTTTTGTTCAGAAATAATTACAGAGTTGAACTCATTTTAAAAGTAAGTAGGTCTTTTAGTATTAGTGGATAATACACAATATATACCTAACCAGCAAACCTACTCGGGAGCCCAAGGTGGCATGAGTGTGCATTCCTAGGCATGGGGCGAATATACGAATCGTTCAAACGAACAGCATCCACTATGCGTGCGGGAAGAATGGCATATTCAATCCATTTGCGTATGGATCCAGATATATGCTTGGTTTCGTTGTATCTCTAATAATTTAGTAATAGCGTTGTGTTGTGACTGCAAGATAGTTTTTAAATTTCTATTTATGTAAATGCAAACTGGTAGGATAAACGTGATAAAATTTGAAATGGAGTTCATTAAAATTTTTGGTATGAGTACAAAGAAAAAAAAATGTGGTAGATCTTAACATTAGAATTTGGAATGGAATTAATTTGGTTTGGCGTTAAAAGTGCCGAAATTAGAAAGAAGATAAACCAAGCTCTCCCCCATTATATATATATATATATATATACAAATAAAAAGCAGATCAATAAAAGTTAAATAATTTGTACCTAAAAATTTGAATTTATTCAGAAAATAAAGTAAAATATCCTAAAGGTTATATGCGAGGTGTGTTAATTAAATATCTGAGCATAATTTATCTTACGTATACAAAGGAAACTGGGAAGGTCTAGCTTGATGCACATGCGCTGGAGATCCTAATACACATGCGTGAATTTTTTCCAACCTGTAGGAACTGGCAGTTGGTGACATATCAAAGTATCAGTGAGTATTTGCAGATTTAGTATCAAAGTATCAGTGAGATCATTTGAATTTTCGCTTTTGACAAAATAACAGAAAAACATGAAGTAAGCTAATATTGTATAACACTTCATGATTCCCAATGAAACTACTTGCAAGATTCAATAGGCCTTCGGGGATGAAGCAATGAGCACCGTACAAATAAAATACAACCGCTTCAAAATTGATCATGAATCAATGGAAATTAAAAATTTTCCGTGTAAGCCTTCAATATCTAGAAATGAGATAAGCATTGACCAAGTGAAGACTTTTTGTTGCAGAATCGTCAAATACTATCAGAGAGCTTACAAACGAGTCTATTGTCAGAATTAGGTTCATTGATTCTATTTTGCCACAAGATATGAACACCAGGTGAATCTTAGGAGTTCTTTCCTCAGCATTTGATACGTAGTTTCCTCGCCATATGCAACACACTTTAATTTCGTCATGTTCCCTATTTTTACGACAGAATTCCGTGTAATTTCTAGCTATTCTTCAAGTTGAAATTGCCGATAAAAGGAATTAAGTCCAGGGAAGATATCATGGAGAATGAAATCAACTACGCCAGAGGTCAGGTTTGATTCTATTATGCCACAAGATATGGACACAAGAAGAATTTTAGGAGAGTTATCTCCCACATCTGTCAGTTGATTTTGTTTTGTCATTGGATATGAATACCAAGAAAATCTCAAGAGGCCAGTTCACGACAATTCAAACATAGTTTCCATACAAAACACACATTTTATTCGCCAAGCTCCCTATTCTCACGAAAGGACTTCCGGCTGTTCCTCAAGCTGAAACTTCCGTCCAGAGAAGATATCATGCAGAATGTACCAGATCAACTAAGCTAAAGGTTGACAAATGATTTATGGAATGGGCCCTTTTGTAACATTTTTAGACTCGATGTGTCAGGTAAGCATACTCGAAGATATGGTACTCAGAGAGAAACAAGATTGTTTCAGTTTCTTTTTAGCAAGTGGTATTTTACATAATATTTATATACGCATGTTAACCTGCAAAAAAGATATAAAATATTTCCATTTAATAATAAACATATTATAGAACTGGTTAAATTTTGTATTTGTGAGATGAATGTTATCATTTTTTTCTTAGATAATATTTTATCTTACTGAAGCTCGAAGTTAATGCTTCCTCTTAGTTAAGTGACATATAAATAGTCATCAGTAAATGAAGATTTGTAATGAATACTTCATTTTCGAAAACATACTTTCACATTGGTAAGTACTTCCAAACACAAATATAAATCCACGAACATATGATTGATTATATTTATCTTCCAAAATTTATTAATAGAACAAGGTTAGACCCATTTCTTTTAAGTACCAATGTTAGCATATAACCATTTACTTCCAATCGAAGATCTTACGGATGGTCCTCATTTGTTCATCCAAATGTGTTTAGCACTTACGTCAAGTTCCGAAAAGTGCTATTGTAGGTTTCCAAAAACTTTAGTAACCTGCTGGTAAAGTCAAAAACGGATGGCGAGTCAGATTTCGCCCGAGAGCTATAGTTTGCTAGTCCGTGAACTATATGGTATCTCCAAAGAGTTGTGCTCCAGTACTGCTTCTGACTGTGACGAAGCAAAGGGGATAAATTATCTTCATCCCAAGAGGACCAATTTGATAAGAACTAGTGTAAAATTTTTGAATCTAAAAATTTTGAAAAAAAATCTTTTGAATTTTTTGAAATAAAAAAATTGTTTTATGCATAAACGTCGGACATTTTTGAGCATACCTTATATGATTGCAGTTCTACAAGTCCCCTACTTCCATTTTAAGTGGAACATAAATGTAAAAATCCTCTAGTGATAAACTAGAAGATAGTTTTCCCATGCTTGTGATCTCAGTCTCCCCAGTTCTCTGGGACGTTAGCCAATATCACACCGTGAAGTGGGGTATATAGTCAATAAGATATGCTATGGTGTGTCCACAGCACTTGCCCAGGGTTCTAATTTAAGGGGCACACACTTCAAGTATGTAAAGAGAGGCAGGTGTGAAAATGGGTGTATAAGATACGTGAAAGATGTATCAAAGTATGAGTTATAGTTGAGGAAGGGTCAATCCAGCCCACACACCAATGCATCAAGTATAGTTGCATACGTGCATCCTTGTCATCTATGTAGGATAATAGTAATGATTGCTCTAACTGGAGTCTATCTTATTCCAAATCCATAGTTCACACTTTGTGTTGCTAATTGGTAGGTAATAGAGATAGACGTTATTTCATGTAATTATACAAATAATAGTGTTACGTGTTTGGAACCTATTCAGTCAGTAATATATTCCATACAAAATCTATTCATTTCGTTCCTTCTTATAATACTTATTTTAAATGTTTTTGACTCCACTTGGAGTAATACAAATTTATAACTTTTTTTTATATCATGAAAAGTATTGCGTCTGTGGAACTTAATCCAGAACTGAGGTACAAAAATATAAATCAAATTTAATGTAGTAGCAATATACTTGAAAAATATGATAATATAGCATATATAAGAAAGTAATTAAGATATATGAACACATATTCTAAAAGTAATGGAAGTAGGAATATATGTTCTATAAGTAATAAAATATTGGAATGTATAATCAGAAAATAATCGGATATTGGAGTCTGTTACCCGACCGGAACTATTATGCTGGAACCTATTATAAAAGTAACCATTTACCACATCTCTTGTAGGTAACTGTCCGAATTATGTGCGTGCCATGTATCTATCGTACCGTCTATAATGGGACATTCCTAGATAAGTAATGAAAAGTAACGTTCGAGGAAGGTTTCATACCTTCAAATGTAATATTTAGTCAATAATCTTATATATCACTTAAATTGTGTAATGTGAAAGCAATCTTTGCATGATATTTACACCCATGCTTCACATTGACGTATGTGTTAATTCATTTTTGGAGTGCAAATACATTTTTGAAACCCATATTAATTTCAACGATTGTAAGAAGTTTATATGTTGTATCCAATGAAATATTTTAACCTTTGAATTCTATTTTGAAATGTTTCATGTGGTTTAAAATTAAATGAATATTCTAACTAACGCCCTTGGTTTCTATTCACAGGTGTACCTGGGATCAAAATTAAATCATCAAGCAGTCTTGAAGACACAATAGGTAATACCTTATTAAATATCTGTTATTTGATATTTAGGTTATCTATTATAACCTGCTTAGTTTTTTTCTCAATGTAAATTAATAATTTTGAAGTCCAACTTTTAGTATTTAAATTAATAATTTCTGAACACAACTTGAATTATTTCTAAGACATTGTAATAATTTAAAACATAAATTTGTTTCAGAAATTTAATAATTAATAAATGAAAATATTAAACTTTCATTTCTATTGCTTACATGAAATAAACAGCAATAAACGTAAACAAATAAGATAATAAAAAAATTTTCATACAACTACATTATTAATCTTCATTATTTAAAAAAATCTGCTGATGTACTGCATTCTTAAATGTACTTGAAGGACTCTGTTATCTGGCATCGGAAGTTATAGTTGCTTAGAATTTAACAATTATGTTGTTGCAATTAAAGTCATAAATCTAAAATATTAGCCTGCACTTTAATTAATCTTTTTAGAATGTATTTTCAGTACATTATACAGTAAATAACTCTCTTAAAATTTTTCTCCGTTTCAGCAAACAAAATACTGACGTATTACGTTAAATAACTTTCTATCCAGTTTTCATTCTTAATGAAATAAATATTCAGTATATATAATTAGGCATCGAAATAATACTTTGTCATCATTTTTTGTTGGTGGGTGAGTGTCTAATTTCTAGGTAGATGCCAAAATACTGCGAACCAGATTCAGCGGAAAAATGAATAACTTAATAAAACTCAGTTGGGTAAAAACATTGTTCAGAGGAAGAAAGGTATGTTTTCCATTACTCCTTCTTTCAAATAGTTATTGTTTACTAAGAGAAGAAGTATTTTTGTTTCTTCTACGGATTTTGTTTTAAAACAGTTATTTCTTCCCATGCTTTAGTGATATTCAATATTATTGAAATATATTAAAGAACAATGCGAATTTGGTTATTAAAAAAATTAAGTACAATAGAACCTCATTAATACATACTAAAAAGAGCTTTGGGCCATCTTGATTAACGAAAGTTTGTATTAAACAAAATAAATATAAGTAAAAAAGTGAAAATGTTTTAAATCATGCTTCTTTTAAAGGATGTACTAACAGGAGTCAAAATAATTTTTAATGTAATATAATATACAAATTATGAAATGTTGATGCTCTAAACTAACATACTTACGTAATGATCGATAAATTAAAAACCGTAGCTACTTCCAAATTCATGAGGTCAAAATTATATATTAACTTTTCAAGCTTTCATAAGTTATATACTATAGTACACATTAAAAAAATTACTTTTGTATCCTTTAGTCCATTTTTAAATGAATGCTTTACTTATATTTGCGTAATTCTTTTCAGTAAGAAAATTTAAAACTACAAAAACAATTACGCGAGCGACACGTTTGTTCATTATTTCAATACAATTGAACGTTATTAATTACTGGTCTCCACCTCCTAAACCGTCACTCCTTAGTATTGTATTCTCGTCGGAATTATAAGTGTATGCAGAATTTCAACTCGATGGATTCATTGTATATTTACATCGCACTGAGAAGAAACAAGCAGGCTATTTGAGACGTACATCGTAATTCTGAAACATTGTCAAGTGACAAGGACGACACTTGAGGTGCCACCTCCGAATTTCCACACCAAGTCGACGGATTCGAAAGTACGACTGGACGAAAACAACGCAGGGCACGAGCTCATAAACATGACTACTAGGCTACTCCAGCTCTTCCACCGATTTTTTTTTAAAAAAAACTGAAATGCGTAAAAGGAAAAATAAGAATTATAGGAGGTCACAGCTACTAGGGTTGGTGTCAAACTGCGCGTTGCCAGTAGCCATGCGCAACAATTCATTTTTTATATGCATTTATTAGTTATGAAAATTTTAAAATGGTTTTGCTCATTAATATACGTCCGGTTTAATGTAGCTCAGACTATGAGGGTTTACTGTAGCTAAAATATTAACCCAAATTAAATTGTGTAAAATACAGTATTGCGAAGTGAGTATAATCAAAACGTTTAGAAAATATAATTTCGGAAGAGATACATTAGTGCCGAAAATTTTAATGATTATTTTATTGATTAGCTTTGGTTTCTTTGCATACATACATACATATTAAGATAAATGGATCTCCATTGACATAATCGCTTTTTAAATTAAATGCAATAGAAGTGATATTTTAGCATTGAGATACACATCTTCATATGTCATCAAGAGTAAAGCAGATTTTTAGAATCACGAGCAGTATTCGAAGAAAACCACATTTTGAGAAAAATGCAAAAGAGGGGTTTTTTTCTGCGGGAGCACATTTGTTAATAAATTTAAAATTCGATTTTAGGATACACTAGTTATTTATCAAATTCTCATAAATAATGCATCTATGGATTAAGCGACCCTCTCCCCCTCCTTCCCACCCAAAGTTTTATTAGAAAAATAAAATAGGTAAATTTTAAATCCTTTCAGTGTCTATGTCACTTTAAGAGGACTTTGTACCCTTTGAACTTTTTTTCTACTCACGCATTTAAAAAATATATTCTAGCACACCATATAATTTTTTTTATTAAAAACGGTTTCAGAACAAATTTTGAACATTTTTTTATGCAGTTTTAAAAATTAATTTTATTTTAATTTCAAAGTTTCGAAACTCTACTCTTCCTGCATTTATTTATACTTTAACACGAAATTTTTTTGTAAAATTCTCAATAATGTCTTAAACAACTCTAGGGATAGATTTTGTTATAACTATTTCAGTTTTGTAAAAAAAATATATAATGTTGATATGTATGCTAAAATTTAGCAAAACCTTTGATATCCCAATTCATTTAAAAATTTATTTTTAAGGTATTCATTTTATAGTAAAATGATTAGCTAATTTTTTATATGCATTATGTATGAGACATAGGAAAAAAATGTTAGTGATTAGTAATTATTTGTGGAGAAAGCAGTATTTAAATGTATTAATGTTTTGAAAAAGCATAATCCGAGATAAACTGTTTTTATTAAAATTATAACTCTGAAAAGATACTTTGTATACTTTGGTAAACTGGAAATGCCATATGATTTTCTTAATGGTAATTGCATTTTCATATAATTCTAGTTCGTATTTTTAATAATTGACCATTTTTTTAGAATATATTTTTTGCACCTGACTAACAATTAAAATTGCAAAAATAATAATAATGATAAATGAAACACATTATTTATTTTGCTGCATATAATATAAAAATGTTACATTTGTGTGAAAATATGTGATGAATAAGAATATGAACTAGTATTGTAAAAAACACAATTAGATTGGTTTGGTTTTATGAACGTGCACTAGAAGCAACACGAGGGCTATTGGCGAAGCCTCAGTCAAAAGAAGAAGATTATACCTGAGCTGCCACCCCCTCTTCTCTCCTAACTTCAACACCATGCCAATGAAAGGACTTTGGACCCCAACAGATTTAACGTATATCAACCCCTGCAACACGGTAGGTCTTTAATGACATCAAGGCCCGAACCCACGACCTGATTAAATCCGCCGGCCGTGAGTCTACGACCATGACTACTAGGCTACCGTAGCCGCCTCAGTTAGAATTAGCTCCATAAATACGCTGCGAACTAAACGTGGGGTATAAACAAATCAATCGTAATGAAAGTTTTAGTCCCTAAAAAGAGCAGTAAAACGCTACATATATGATTGGAACAAACTAAAATTAGTTTTCGAAAACTTTTTACTAAAGTAAATGGCTTAAAATTACTAAATTCTCTAACATAGGGAAATGGACAGGTCCTATAATTCGATTTTTACGGTGCAAATTTCTTTTTCTCACGCATTCAAAATTAATATATTTTTGGAAAGATAATGATTCAAATAACGCTACTAGATATAAAAAAAATTTAAAAATCAATATTTTGGACATTTTAGGGTCCTGAGTCTCCTTAAGCTTTAACTAGCTTTTATCATTTTCTCCCAATATTTTTACTCTAAACCATATGATTTCCATTGGTGTCATATTCGCCTATGTAATGCACAAATTGGTCAAGTACAATGAAAGCTTTTTTTTTAAATTATTAATAATCCTATACTAATTCATTCCAATGAAATTTTTCTATATTTGTTGTTTCATTTTTTTTTATCATGATATTGTTTTCATTACTTTTGTAACGGTATTTTCAAGTCTGTTTCCCATTCAACTAGCCTTTTGGACGTTTCTAAATTATTGTTTGACTGAACAGCCTCAACGTGTGCATTATGTAAATTAAAGTATAACGTGCAAACCATTAACGAAAAATAAATAGCTTTTCATTTCAAAAATGCTAGCGATTAAAATTAAATGTTGGAATGTTGAAGTTAGAAAGCAAAGATATCTTAAACATTGACATACACCACTTATCTTTACAAGAGTGTTATTTTCCACGTTGATAAGAATTTGCATAAACCTGAAAAAAGTACCACATAAAGTAATCCATAACTGAATTATTTATAAATATGTGCACCCACCTAAATTTCATTAGGCCGTCCTCTTGTTGTTTTTGACATGAAATCAAATTTTCAATCTCTCATTCGACGTCATAAAGCCTCTAGCTAAAAATCAATTTATACCCAGAAGTGGCTTCGATTTCCTTACATAATTGGGATTCGGGAGAAGTAATTGTATTGGATAATTTGGAATATAAATGATTTGGTTTATATTTTGAGAGTATTAGAAAAGGAAATATTTATTGGTTCTGATTTGGGAATAAGAAAAAAACATTGTAGGCAGTGATGGAAAGTGCTTGTATATGATGAATATTACTAAATTGAAACACAAATGTGTTTTCTTACACAACCTGAAGTTAGTCTTTAATAGTAAGTTATTTTCCAGTATCTTGGATGATTTGTATTTTCAGTTCTGCATTACAAAACTAAAAATACTAATTAAATAACCAATTTCTGTGTTAGAAAATTTGGATAATTCGAAACTGAAAGGACCAGGAAAAATTCGAATTATTCAAAAATACGAATTTTTCGAGGGAATATCATAAAGTTTTAATTACAGTTAAAAATTATCTAGACGAAAGTTTATTCTGCATATTAATTTAACCTTATTCTGATAATGTTGTAAATTTAAGTTATCAGTGGAGATTTGTTTCGGTTTCACGAAGTTATAGATTGAAGGTACCTAGAGTGCTGTAAAGTTTTATTTATTACGAAAAAAATAATCGAGCTAGAAATTTGTTTTTTATTCATTATTCTAAATACTTCTGTATACTCTCCTTAGACCCAAGGTCAACTTTGAACCGTAAGTTATAGTAAAGTTTGTATCAATAGGTTCAAAATACATGAAAAAGTACTAAAAAATGTTATAATTTTTTTATTTTTTTATCTTTGAGAAATTAAGTGTCACCTGGAGGAGATATTGGGACAAAGTGACATCATCATGTTAATTAAAATGTTTATTTAATCTATTTAATCTTAATTTAATAAGTAATTCATAATAATTAGAATAAAGAGCATAATGTAAAATGAGCATGATGTAAAATTTGAATCACAAAATATTCCTGTCCCAAATGTTTGCAGAAGAGTCCTAATTTCAAAATTTATCTCTCATTCGGTTTTCTCTCTCTCTCTCTATCATATTCTATTAAATGATTTCTCAATTTTAAGTTGTTTCTTATTGAAAATTCATGATTTCTAGGAAACGTTGTCTGCTAGTACGGGGTTTATAGTTTATACATGTAGATTGGTTAGATGATGAAATTAAAATTTTCAATTAATTTCAGAAACATTTCTGTTAGGGATAAAACTACCACTTGTTAAGAACTTTCAATGGATTCAAAGCAATATTTTTTATAAACATTCTGCTTGGATGTACTAGAACCATAATAGAGACTACCATTTCAAGATATATATCTAGAAAATAAAGGTATTTTAGAGAGATTCTTAGGGTGCTAAATATGCGGTATAAAAATATACCACCGCCCTTGAAAGGGTTTGCTAAGACATTTTTGTAATCATTATAATGTTTTGAAATTTTCTCAGATTGTTTTGTATAATATGTTTGATAATTTTATGCTTGTTATAAAGATTTAGATAGAGTTTTTTTATTTTTTTTTAAATAACTTCTACATTAGTTATAGCTATTGTTTTTTTATATTATTATTTTTCAAAATATCTGAAAGACAGTAAAATGTGTAAAATCTTAGTTACCTCTAGTACAATAAAGCCCATGTTCATGATTGTCAAAAATACTTCTAAGAAATTGAGAAAATGTTGTTTATAAAATTTACAGTTTGTTAAAGTAGTTGGATTTTAAATTATTTAAAATTACTGAAAAAAGAATTAAGTTTGTTTGTTTGAAAATAGTCTTTTATTTTTTCTTTCTTTTTTAGAAATTCATATTTAAGCATGTTCAAAGATCCTGATTAAAAATACTTTTCTTATAAATTTCTAATAAAAAATTTTATAGGGTACCGTTTAACATTGAATTTCATATTAAAATCATAGACAATGGTTTTAATTTTGCAATGAGAGCATGTTTACTCTCTATAGTTCTAAAGACCCTCCATTTTACTTTTTTCACGTTACGTCGAAATATAATTTATAAGTACTCGTTTCTATATTCCTTTCTATTTATATATTTTTCGAATTTTTGTCGAATATTTTTCAGAATAAAATACAAAGCCGCACACTCACACACATTTATATATATACTATAATACATACTTATATGGCAATTATCTATTACTGAACTTCCAAAAAGTAAAATAACGAGAAAATACAAGCAGTGCTAGTTATGTTGAGAAATAATTAACCTCAGTATTAGAAAATTTTAAGAAGTTGCTTCTTAATTAAATGATTCTATGTTAATAAAATTTAAAATAGAGTTTATTAATTATTTTTAATTTTATTGTTCTTAAATCTTCTCAGATGAGGCAACTTAATGAGAAAACCTTTATATATGTAGTAATCCTCTGTTTTGAAATGTTTAAAATGAGCTTGTTGGAAAAAAGTATAATTAATTCTCAAATAAATCTTTAAATGGAATTCTAGTTGATTAAAATGAAAGATGTGAGACTTGTGTTTCATAAAATTCCTTATAAACTACATCGCTTTAAGGTCTTTTCTTCTACTGGTAAGTATGGATATCATAACTCCGATGCTCCTTAGAAGTCATTTTCGTTCCCATGAGGTTTATTATCATTGATAAACACGGGTGATGCGTTCCCGTATTACCCCAGCGATCTTTCTCCATTGTCGGCAATTCTTCTTGTAAATATATTTTTCCCCCTTTCTACTAACATCAATATCATATATATAAATGTTTGGCCCAGCATAGCCAATTTGGCTTTTGAGTCATAAGACAATTTTTGCGTTCACTTAAAAATTGTTATACTCAAGGATTTCAAAATTTTTCATTACCTTTTTGCCTCCAAAAGAAGTCATTCAATTTTTTCCTCTCCAATTGTTCTGTTTTGCCACTAATCAAATTATATAACTGGAAATTACGAAACTTTTATCATTTTAAATTAATGAAAGAAACTGAAAAACATCTTTCGCGTATATATTTGTAACTAACACTAAATTATTAAATTGTTATCGCGATTAAAATTTATTTTTTATAACCTGAACAAATAAAATTTGAAATTTAGCATACGTATTAAAAATTCAATATTGCAATTTTAAAGAACAAAATCTGTATCACGCTGGCTTCGAAAATTTTCATTTCATTATTTTAAAATAAAGATTTTCCGCTTAGTTTAATTTATTTTTTGGAATTTTAATCTATCATTTTTCTTTCTTTTTAATCTTTGATTCAGCATCTATAATGAAATTGAAACTGTTTTAAGCAAAATTTTATTTTTAAAATTACAATATTCTAGAATAAGTTTTGTTACAAAATTAAAATATAAAAGTGTTGAAAGTACTTCATTTCTTAATCTATTACATTTCCAAAGAAAACATTAAACATTTTGAAAATAAAAATTGTGATGCAAGATGAGGCAAAATAAATAAAACTCCAAAGTTTATTTAACAAAAATTTTCTCTCAGGTGCTTAATAATTTAAATAATGATTAATTCAGTATCGTTTGTTAAAAATTTTTCCCCTTAAAGGTAAATGCTACCTGTCTAATTTTTATAACCGAAAGTTGGAAACGATTAATGAATAAAATGTTTTTACTAGCGATGAATTTTATACAATTCGCGTGTGTTTATTCATCCTTTCAAAAAAAAATTCTTAGAAATAATCTTATTAGTCTTTCGAAAGAATTTCATTGCTTTGGAAAACTCTTTCTTTTTTGAAAAAAAATGAATTTCAACTTATTTAATAATGTTTTGGAGAAAACATGGAAAAGGTAACTTTTTGCCAACTACGTTTGAGAAAAGTTTCATTTGAATGAGGATTCATTAAAGAATTTGTTCCAGAATTCTTTAAATGAGAGGAAAACAAATTAAGGCACGCTTGCTGCATTTTGTTCTAAAATGCTTTGCTTTACTGTCCGCTTTTAATTAACTTTAAGAATGTTAATTATTAGATTTTCGAAAGAAAGTGCCCCGAGGAATTCGTGATAATCATTTAAAAGAGAGAAACTTTGGAGAATATGCTCCAAAATAATAAAACTTCGGTTTCTATTAGTTTGAAAGAATAAAAACAATATTTTGGTAGCAGAGAAAAGACGAAAAAAGTATTTGTATTTCTGTATATTACTGTAAGTTTTTAAGCAAAAGGATATTTGCATTGTTGCATTAATTATAGTTTAAAATTAACAGTTGGATAGGTTAGTTAATTATTTATAAAACAGAACATATATTTCCGATATTTAATAAGGAACTTCTTAGAGAGTAAAAGATACTGCATTTGAATTATTCAAACGTATTTTAACGCTTTATATAAAGCAAACATATTGTCTTAATGTGATTAAAAAGGCACCGAGTTGGAAACACAAAATATTATGATCACAACTAATCTGTTTCAAAGAATTCCGTCCTCCCCCCATTATCTGCTCTACAAATTAAATTTCCCTTGATAGTAGAACACAGAATGTTTTTGATCTAACATTTTCAGACTATTTTAAGTTTCGGAAATATATGTGTTTTTTTTTCTTTTATACAAATTCACATTTTACGTTCAACTAATCTATTTGAATTAGGTAAATATATTTTTTTATTCCTCTACTAAAATATATAAACTTTTCTCTTTCTAAATCTACAATCCATTTTAAGATAAAATGTATGGAAATGAAGCTTTTAATATCATACGATTTCCAAAAAAAAAAAAAAAAAACCTGAATTCTTCATTCCGAAACCGGAAATTGAAATCTCATAAATACTCATTTTTCTTCTATTTTAAAGTAAACTTACTGCTTATTTTTTGATGAAGAAAAACTTTTAGAATTCTTAAAGATTTACTTTGAAACGATAGGCATCACATTTAAAGTAAATTTTCCAAAATTTCAATGGTAATGTACAAAATGTTTGCTATTTTGTTCAGCCACACTGTTTGAATTGCGTTCAATTTTTGCTTTTAATTATTATTTTTTTATTTCTGTTTGAAGTAACTTTAAATTGAATAAAATATCTGCAAATTATTATTTTTATTTACACTACGGATAATTCCAAAAAGTAATCGTCAATTTAAGGAAAGAAAATTTTATGGTAATTGTATGCTTACAAAGGGAACTGAATCAGTCAACACAAGCAATGAATGAAAGATGGACCTATAGAAAAATTAATGATGTAAAGCTTCTACAAAGAAAGAAATAATCTTATCATATCTGGAGATTCAAGATATCAACAAAGGGGCTGAAAAAGCCAAAAGAATATTTCTAAGTCCACTTGATATCAATATTGAAGTGTGTTGTGTCGCAGCATTGCCTTGTTGGAGATGTCCGAAGATATCGAAATGAATGGAAGATAAGGAAAAAGTATTTAAGTACTGGTCATTTGTCAGAATCATCTGTAGACATACTAGGAGTCTCAAAACATGTAAAAAATCACGCTTCTCATACCACGACACCTTCTCAACCAGCTTAAGCAGTCTCTTACCGACATCCGGTAGCTCATGGCTTCTTAAAGTTTTCTCCAACACGTTCATGTCCAGAAGCTAGATACCACTGTAAACATTGATTCGTCGGACCAGATGATGTTTCCACTAGTCAACAATCCGTATGGTACTGGCGTGTCCATGCGAGTTGCATAGCTACGCTTCTTGCTGTGATTAAAGGTACACAAATGAGACTTCAGCAGCGAAAGCCTTTATCTAGGTGAGATATTTGTATCGTTCCCATGCTAACATTAATTCAGGTTCCAACATTGAAGTCTAACGATCTTAGACATCTGGCCTACGTCATAAGTTTACGGGGTTCCTATTTAGGAGAAATTAAATTTGCTCCCTCGTCTTAGTTTAGGGAAGAAAGTATTTAATGTAAAGGAAAATTTAACAAAATTGCTTTTTCTGTTCTAAAAAGAAAGAGCACAAAGGCTCTGTAAAGATAGCGATGGTGAGAAACACCAAGCTGAAAAAAGTGAGTCTCCATGAAATACCAATGCTATTGGACGAAACGCAGGCACGGCTTCCATTTGCGCTTTCATACATTTGGTCTCCCTAGAGAGCCGAGAGAGGGGGTGTAATTTATGTAAAAATTAAATAATTTTGGGGATAAAAGGCTTCCTCAAGGCACCCCAGAAAGAAAGGGGGTGAGAAGACTGTATAGTCTATTCGTTCTAAAACACTTCTAGAATCAAGGTACGAATGTATAATATGATTAGTTGGTCCAAAATTCCAAGCCGCATCATCTTGAAAATGAGGCCATGGTGCCAAATTTTGTCAAACGCTTCTGCAATGTCCACAAAAAGCACACGCAAGGCTTGCTTCTTATCTGAGACATGTATGTCTTGAAGTAATTCCTGTCAGCCCTCAATGTTCTCTTTTCTTTATAGTCTTTTTCCTTCAGAATTGATTTCAAAGAGTTGATTTCTTCCAGATTTCTGATATTCACAGTACATCCTTGCAATGGAAGTGCACGAAAATCAGAAATAAACCTCGAATATTCTATGACTCGTCTTTCCACTCCGACAGTTTTATTCTTATTCAAGTCATTAAATTGTAGTTATATGTGTTTGTAACCGTATAAATTGATTTAACAGCTGCCTCAGCTTCTTGTTGTCTTGTATAGACATTGCTGAACACATCTAGTAGTTATGTTGATTGATTGCATTTTTCTGTGATTTGCATATGTTTGTCTATGATGTTTTTTATTGCACTTCATTTTACATTTCGTGGAATAATGTTTGAAAATGAGATATTTCAATTTACCCAAGTCAGTGCTTAGACACTGCTAATTACATATGTGCTTATATCTAATGTAATAATATTTCATACAATAATAGAGTTGTCTTCAACCTTTTTTGATGTGCAATTGCATTTACCTGGAAATTTTAAATTAAGAGAAATTAAGAACGGTTCAGTAGATAGAAATAAAACAGAATAAAATACACTTCACTGTTGACTTTGTTATTTCATATTATTATATTTGTTCTGATTTTCAAATTAAAACTCATAATCTCTTTAATATAAAATCAATTATTTTATATTAATACAATACAATGAAGAAAGTTTTGCATCCTCTTATCTACAAGGATTTTCATAATCGTGAGAGAGACACTACATTATACATTTGAGTTTGTAAATAAGCAAAAAACATATTTTTAAATTTTTTGGTTAATTACTGATGGATATTTATATGTTTACTTAGATAAGAACTTCTGAAATTTGTACACTTTTTCCTTATATGCTATCAGAGAATTCATAAGAACAGAAATAAAAAGTTAATAAATCGTTAAATCCATTTATAGCAATGTAGCTCTAAAGTGCTTATTATTATTTATCATAATATCTAAAAGAATAGGAAATGTACAAGAAAGGAAATATTTAATGTTCTTTCATTAACAGCTATTTCAAGTATTTCATTAAGGTCAACTCATTACGATGCATTCTTTACACATTATGAAAACTATTCATTTATAATGAACTTTGTCTTCATACGTATAAAAAGAACATAGCATAACCTAAAAAAATAAATGGTTTGTGCAGCAGCCATACAGAGTTGTCAGCCCAATTAATAAAACAAACTACTCACAATTCTTAGGTTTTAAGAGACAATGCAAAACATTTAGGATGAATTTATTATTAAAAAATTATAGTATTCTTATACAGTTCGAAATTGATATAAATTTAAAAGTACGCGTATTCAATAAATTAATGGCTCATTTATAAATGAGAAAAGAGTTTCACTTTAAAAAATATACAGCTGAGAATAAATAATAAGTTATTAGATTTAACTGAATTAAAAAAAAATTTAAGCTGCATTTTACAATATAATATCTGAGTAAAATAATGCGATTCAGGATAAAAGATCATACTTTCTTATTCTCTATTGTGTGACACAATTCAAGTGGGATATATATATATATATATATATATATATATATATATAATGCCTTTCTCTTTCAAATACTTTTTAGTTAATTCAGAAACATGTCAAAGCCAAGTTCAAGTTTAACTATTGTTCACGTTATTGTTATTTATTGAATTGATAGAGACAGCATATACACAAAAGGCTGGAGATACAACTCCGCCTCTTAACAGTACCAAAAATCCGAAGAACATAAGATAGAGAATTTTCTCTTTCTTTGATTTTTATAGTAGGGATTTGCATAATAGATCATTTGTGATGAGTGGAGGGACTTTGATGGATTTGAGCTGCAGACAGAAAATCTAGTTGGGGCCATCTCTACAGATCTGAAGCCGAGAGAATTGCCTTATCAGTGAATTTTTAAAAAAGTGTGATACCATAAATTAATTTGAAAAGAAATGGTATCAGGAAATAAGAGTGAAAGCTTTACTTTGAAATGAGAGAATGGTAAAAATTAGGAAATTAAACGATTATTTTGAGAAATTAATATAAATTGAAGTTAAATCATTACAAATTTCCCCTGTCCGCAAAATGCGGATTTGCGTTGGGTCCCACATATAACCGTATCTTATCGGAGTGTCTAAAATATATTAAATTTTAGATAAAAAATTATACCCGAAATTTCTATTTGAAAAAGAGTGATCCCTAAAAATCCCTTAACTTTTACAAACACAAATAATTCTAATGGAGGAATAAAAATTAAAAAAAAATGCAAATGAATAGATTATGTATACATCTATTAATTAAAATTTTACCGTACAAAAATAGCACTTCATATAATCATATATAAGGTAAACAGTAACATTTTACAATGAATCATTTGGAACATGAACAAAGTAAAATATTACAAACACCATAAATTCAGCTAATACAATTATTTTAAGTGGATAGTTTCAGTCCACAAAGTAAAAGTCTAATCCTAAACAGGAATGTTTTCCAGTGTTTATGGAGTCCATCAAATATTCAAATAGATAAAATACTAAAAAAATTTAAAAAATGTAATTTTTTTAATACAAAATTATCAGTATACCAGTATTCGTGTGGTTTAACACAAAATAATAACATTAAAATTTCATGAAAACCAACAACAGAAAAAATAACTTTATACACTCCATGTGGAAACAAAATTTAAAAGAAATTACTTCTATTGTTTATGGCTGTACTTGAACTACAGAAAGTGTAACTTGGGGATTGTGGGTTACAGTAAAAATTATAGTGGTATAGGAACCTCAAGATACGCATTTGAGCAAAGTCAAAATTAAGAAGGTCGTTTTCCTTTTTTCTCATGCTCCCCGTCAATTAGATAGAAACCATGAGCCAAAGGAAATTCATGTGGGACTGGTCTCTAAGCTCAAAAACACTATATGGTTAATATTAATTTAACCATATAGTGTTTTTGAGCTTAGAGACCAGAAACCAATATTCACCAAAATCCTAAGATTGAATACGTAAGTGAACAGAAGGAGGCAAAATTAAAATCGAAAGGGTAGATTATTTTACATATATTATAAATATTTAATTTTTATTATTATTTATTTATATAGCACATTCATTATTATTGTAACAGCAACAGTATTGTTTATTCATGACTTAATTTTAATTCTTTTGAAGGTAATAAGATCTAAACTGTTCAACATGAACAATATCAGTAGATTTCTTGGTTATAGCATTTGGTTTTGTTATTTCATAATTTACATCAGAAAGTTTATTTACAATTACAAAGTGTCCTAAAAAAACTGGGGATAATTTTCTACAATTTAGATAGTTAAATTATTCGTACATCACAATGTCGCCCAATTGAAATGGAGAATCTATGAAACGAGAATCATATCTAATTTTATTTTTATAATGATAATTGCTAGTATTGTTTTTAGCCAATGTTCTAGCTTTTACTACTGGAGGATAAAATTGATTTTAGGTTAATGGAGGATTATAAGGTAAAGTGCTATATAACAAATATACAGGAGGAAATTTTGTAACAGAAGGTGGTGTTAAATTACATTCACACATTTATAAATGTTTCCAAAAGCTTAGTCCCTGGAACTTTAATAGGGAAGGAATTAACTTTATACTTTAATTTAGTTACAATAGAATTCTTCACAAGTTCACATTTTCCATTCGTTTTTGGGTGGTGTGAAGAAGTTATTAAGTGTTTGACATTATAATTTTTAACGAAATGTTTGATTCTATGTAAAGTAAAAGCACCATTTCTATCAGTTAGCAATTTAGATGCCATTTGAATTTGAAAAATTTGTTTTAGAATATTAATATACATTTTAGAATTCTCATTTTTGGATTAAAAAGCCCAAACATATCTAGTTGTAAGATCAATTACAATATGAAGACCATTTCTTGTAGAATTATAATAATTAAATCCTCCAACAATATCAACAGAAAGGCATTCAAAAGGTTGATCCGTGGGGGAAAAGTCTGTGAAAGATCAAATCTCTTTTGCCTTTTCATTTAGTTGACAAACATGACAATGTTTGACAAAATCTGAAATATCTCGATTAATATGAGGTCAAAAGCAATGAGGAGTAATTAAGTTGGCCATTTTTGGAGTACCTGGATGTCAAAATTATTCATGAGCATTTTGCAAAACTTTTCTCCTGAGAGAAAAAGGTACAACTATTTTAACTAAATTTTCTTTTTCAGTACAAGTACATCATCAATTTTTTTATATTTTGAATGATATAAAATATCTATATTTTGAAAATATTTTGTCTCATCTAGCACAAGTAAATGTATAATGTCCTGGAAATATTGGTATGTAGGATGCCTTGATATATAAATGTCAGCTTCAACATGAGCTGTCCCCTTTAAGTATTTAACTTCATAATCAAAAATGCTTAATTTTAAAGACCATCTAACCCCTTATAATCCACATCTTCATAATCGATCTCTTAATTTTTTTTTTTTTTACATTTTTAGTCAAACAAGAGAGCAGCATGATCCGTTTGAATTATGAATTTTTTCCTATGCAAATAATAGTAAAATTTATCAAAGCTATCTAATATAGCCAAACATTCCATTTCAGTTATACAATAATTTTGTTCATGTTTTCTTAAAGTCCTAGAGTGATATGACACTGGTTGTAATTTACCAGAACTACCAGGCTGTCTTAAAACAGATCCAATGGCTACTTGCGAAGCATCACAAAACACATGAAGAGACAATTTAGGATCATAAAATTGCAAAACAGGTTTAGTTATTAATTTAGATTTTAACACTTCAAAAGATTTTTGACATTATCTTTTGAAGTGTTTTTAAGTGTTGTGATCTTTTTTAAGAAGATCGTTTAAAGGCTCTCTAATTTTAACATAACAATCAATAAATTTATTGTAAACATTAACAGTACCAAAAAAACCTTGAAGTTGTTTTACATTTTTAGGAGGTTGTAATTTTCTGATGCTTTCAATGTTATGATTATCTGGGGAGATGTAACCTTCTCTGACCTCATAACCCAAAAAATTAATATTTATCTTGCACAAAAACACATTTTGAAAATTTTAATTTAATATTTTCTGCTTGACACATATTAAAAACTTGTTTTAGGTGATCATAGTATTCCTCTAAGGTATTAAAAAAACAATATGTCATCAAAACAGTGCCAAGAAAATTTTGAAAATTTATGTTTGTTTAGAATATTGCGAATTGTGCGATTAAATATTGCTCGTGTATTTTTAAAGCCAAAAGGTAGAACTTTGAACTCTTATGAGCTTCAGTGGTCACAAAAGCTAGTTTATGTTTATTTTTCTCAAGAAGTGGTATGGGCTAGTAACCAAATGTAATGTCCAGGGTTGAGAAAATTTTAGCATGGGTTAATTTGTGCAATAAAGTATCTGTTCTTCATAAAGGTTCAGCATCAGTCTTACACAGAGCATTTGCTTTTATATATATATACATAATACCAATCAAAATACTCTGCAATATTTTTTTTCAAAATCTGCACTTTCCCAGAATTAAATTTTAAAAGAGAATGGGGATTTAAAAATCATATGAAGCATTAAATTTCTAATGTCGTGATATACCTTAAAAGCGTTGCTAAAATACCTTAAAAACATTACTCGGTATTTGGAAAAAATATGAAATATCAATAAAATGACATTAGACATTTTTTTAAATATAAATGATATTGTATAGGTTTACTTACAGAACATTTCTTCTGAATTTAAGATAATTTTAAATCCCAATTAGATCCAATTTAGATAAGTCCATTTCATAATAAATGTAATAGTTAAGTTCGAGAGTAATATGATACTAGAGGCACTAATTTGAAAGAAAGCAAATTAGGGTAAGGCAGAAACCTGATTCTATTAGTTATTATGATGAGATGACAGATTCAAATTTTTGAAGAATTTCACATGGAAAAAGTTTTGGCAGACCAGTTAAGATGGGTTTTTTTTTTTTTTTTTTTTTCATTGGCTGTTCTTGTCATTCTAAAAGATTCAGAAACTCCATTCTTTGTGGTCTAAACTGAAGTTGCAGATGTATTCGATGTTTTTCAAACAATTTCTTTTCAATGGAAGAAGGTCGATCAATATGAACTTTATAGAGAGTTGCAGGTTATTTGGTAATAACCTGGAGAGATGAACCGCATGCTTTTCTAATGTGGGAAATAGTAATACACAACATGATGCGTCTCTCTCTCGTGCTCAAACATATTAAACTCATAGCGTCACAGCTGGGTATAGCTCTCTCTCTCTCGTATAAATAATCCTATATATTTCCTATCTTAGGTAACCATCGTACCGGCTTGTAATAATAAAATGCCTTTCTTTTAAAATTACTATTTAGTTTATTAAAAACAGTAGAATCCATGTTCAAGTTTAACTATTGTTTACTGTATTGTAGTAGAGAGAGAGAGAGCATTTCCACACGAGGCTGGAGAAACAACTCCGCGTTTCGAAAAACAGTACAAAAAGTCAGAAGAGTATAAGAGATAGAATTTTCTCTTGCTTTTATTTTTATAGAAGGGATTTTCATAATAGATCACGTGTGATGTGTGGATAGGGACTTCGAGGGATTTGAGCTGTAGACAGAAAATATAATTGGGATTACTTTATATATCTGAAGCCGTGAGAACTGTCTTATCAGCGAATTTTTATGAACGCGTGATTGCATAAATTAAGTTCAAAAAGGAATGGTATCTGGAAATAAGAATGAACACTTTACTTTTAAACGAGATTAATGGGAAAAATTAGGAAATTAAACTATTATTATAAGAAACTAATATAAATTGAAGTTAAATCATTACACACACACACACACACACACATAAGTGTGTGTTGTGTGTGTATAAAAATAAAAAAACCACTATTAATCTATATTTTACTTTTAATCATTCTATACATTTACGGTATATTTTTTTTCTATTATGACGTATGTCCTCCCTTATTAAAAGTGCCTCTTGCCGACGTTTTGAAATTGACTCCACTAGATTATTACACATGCACTTGAGTTCATCATCATGAAATCATACTTGAATTACATTGTTTATTATGCGTTCGTTTGTTGTACAATCCATCTGACCTAAACTCATCATCACAATATTACACAAGTTCTCAATGGGCTTAGGTCTGGTGAATTACCAGGCCAATCAAGCTCTTTAATTTGATTTTCCTGCATAAAAATCTTTACAAGTTTTGAATTGTGACAAGGAGCCAATTCATGATGAAATGAAACAATCTTATACCATAATAAATCGATGTAATTAAACGAATTCATCATGCCTTGAACAGGATCTAAGCTTCTAGTGCAATTTGTCATGAAAAAAAAACATCTACTTTAGCATGTTTTTTACAGTCTATTGGATATGATTCAGTCTCTCATATGCACAATATCTTCGTCTCTGAACATCTGAAATGTATCACTGCACAAATGAATAAGTTTCATCACTGAAGATTACTTTATTCCAGTCGTCAGCAGTCCATGATTTGTACTTCTTATGTCTAGGCTAAACTTTTTTTCTTCGTGTTAGGAGTTTAAAAAAATTCTGTCGTTGGTCTCCTTGTCTTATGGCTAGCATCCAGAAGCCTACACCGTACTATCAAACCAACTCGCCGTAGTTGAGCTACTCACATCAAACCAGATGTCAAAAAATCCCTTTGAAGGTCGGAGATTGCTTTTCTTGGATTAATGTTGTTATTTCTAATTTAGAGTTTTATCAATTTTTGCAGTAATTTTCCGCTTGCATCCACATCTTCCTTTCCTTTCTGAAGAGGCTGATCCGCTTTCTTTGAATGAAGTTAGGATTCTTGAAATACTTGATTTTCTTATACCGACTGCAGAAACCATTTTTCTAACTGTCATAGAAGTGTGATCTTTAAGAGCTATAATTTTAGCGCGCTTCCTGGGAGTTATATCCAATTTTGAATAAGACAAAGAAAGAAAGATCAAGCACTAATAACTGTCTTACTCGAAGGCTTACAACTGAAAAATAGATAAGTACTTATACACTTAAATCAGTTAGGTTGATCTGTCCTACCCACTATAAGCAGATTCATCCGATTTGACGTGGTTCACACTCAGTCTAAGCAGATAAAATCGGTTTGAAGTGGTTTGGTGTCAGATACGCCAAAACGAATCTACAAAAAAATACAATACAAAATACAAAGATACAAAAAAAAGATCTGTCAAAAACAAAATAGCTTGTCCTTATTAATTTTCATAGTATAGTATATATAAAGGTTCCTGTAAACAAGTCCCAACTAAATAAAAGACCTATTTATCATTACACATGGCATTGTTAGGGCTAGCAATGTTTCTTATGTATTCTTCATCTGGTAGAGGGTACCGAAATAAATTTGATGGATATTCGTAGTTTAGTTTTTATTTGGAGTAAACGGCTGTCAGACAAAAATATGATTGTTGCCACGACGAGTTCTCACTGTCAATGAGATATGGATTTAGCTTCACATACACCGTCCACTTATTCCCTATTACGAATTTGTCAGATTATCATTTAAACAAATTTATCAATGAGTTGTTTCGGTTGAATCTGTTCCACAAACAAGGCGATGATCGTGTTGTTTGGAGCAGATATGGAGTACCGGTAAAAAACATTGTGGCGTTTTTTTTTTTTTTTTTTGTCTTCTTAACCCTATTTTACAAAAATATGTACTTTTAAACTGCTCTCGTATTTGTCTTGTTTTCGGTAACCTAGTGGTGATGCTCGCAGCAGAAGTTGTTTTCGTCCAGGTGGGGTTTCGAGCCCTAATGCCTTTAAGATATCCGCCTATCTTTAAAACGCGATTTTTGGTCAAAAGGTTGATATTTTATTCACGATCCATTATTAAAGCCGGATTTCTTAGCTTTCCAGAACAGTATCAATTTTGTTTCTATCTTACATAGAACTCGAGTTATAAGCATTTTAAAAATAGTCTGCGTCAAATTTTAGAACTAGAAGTAACATTTTGCTAACGAAAATGGAACATTAATGTTTGTTTTTCATTGATATTTTACGTAATATCACCATCAAAATATCTTCCAACATGCAAGATGTATTTCCTAAGACCCAAAATGCAAATAAATATTTTAATGGTGTAATATGATAAAGAGTATTAAAGGAAGTTTTGTTTGTTTGAAAACTGTGAAATTGGTGCATATGATGCAATTATACAATTTAACAAAGGACATCAAGGCTGCTTAAAAGTCTTAAATAAACTGAACATCGAAAATCCGGGCTACTTCACTGTAAAGGGGTACAAAAAGTTCAATTATAATCGCATCAGGGAATTGAAGCGTTATACAACACCTGTTAAATGTAGGCACAGGAAAGTCTTAAAGGCCATCAGGAAGGAAAAGATAACTTATTTAAGTAATACATATAGTGAACTTAACAAATCAGAGTCCTTTTAATGTTAAATGTTTATTTAATTAGGTAAATTTCTAGGTTGAAATGTATTTTCAGATTTTTCTCAAAATCAGGATTTTCATATATTGCTTCAGCGCAAAACATAGTATTGAAAAAAGTTACGAATGTAATATTATGTAACTTTCATGGAATACTCTATGAAAGTGAATTCAGGACTTGAACCTCACCTATTGTTATACTGCGATTACTTTGCATTTCATTAATGATAAAATTCATAACTTATTACAAATTTGCATGGTTTTTCTGTATGTTAAAGTATAACTTCCTATAAATATTAAATTTTCAGGGTTATAATTGTGAGAGAGGCGCAAATCCTAAATTAGATTCAATTCATCATAATAAAATTTATAGAATTGAAATACCTCTATTTAAATTTCAGTTTTGGTGTTTTGCACAAATGCCAATTCACTGCTATTTTTATTTATTTTTTTACCTGAAATATTAAAATTATTATTAGATTATGCAAATATTGTATTGTATTGTAAGTTTTTATAGTATAATGGACATAAAAAGTTATTTTTTCAATTATTTAAAAAAATCATCTTCGAAGGTAGACGGATACCTTAAAAGACCGCCGTCTAGCGAGGTTGATGCACATTAATTCTGATTGGGGTTCCAAGTCCTTCCGTTAGCTAGGTGCAGAAATTTGCAGATGTATGTGTCAAATCAAGTGTCGTCATCGTCACTTGACTGAGGTTCAAATTACGACATCAGTCGCCAATAGTCCTCGTATTGCTTCTCACAGTGAGAAGTTAATAAACAATTACATCAATCTTGTATCTGTCTTATTGCCAAAACGATTCGAAATCTACTTACCTGTAACGACAAAGCTAGTACTTAAAATTAAATTTCAGATGTATAGTTTTAGCAAGTGAGGGCAATTAGGAGAGGAGAAGTGGCGAGAATGTGACTTCTGCTCCTCTTTTGGCATGATATTAAATTTTTATTCCAATTTAGGTACCTAAAACTAAGAATTGTAAGCAAAACATTTGCATTAACCTTATTATCTTGTCACCTAATTATCATTCCTTTCATTTCTTTAATTATTAGAAAATTTAACAAACGTAATTAGGCGTAAAATATAACGTCAAGCATCGTGGCAAGGTTACTAGGTTCAGAACTTATTTTGTATTGTATATCTTTGTCCTGTAATATGACATTATTGCTATGGATATTGATTAAACGTTTGTAACACAATTAAGTTATAACATTATTTTATTTTATTTGTCCTTTTTTAATGTTTTTTATTCTCGGTTCTTTTTAGTGTTTTTTATTCTCAGTAACTTTTTTAATGAAATTTTAACTGATAATTTTTAATTTCTCAGAATGCATTTATTGAATACTAATACTGGAGAAATATTATTTGTTTGATAAAAGTTATATTGTACGATATTAATCAAAATTTGAAGGAAATCTATTACACCCTATTATTAAAATTAAACCAAAAGTTGGCAGTTTATCTCAACAAGATAAAGTTAACATAAATTATCAATTTTTTATTTTCTGTTCAAATTTGCAAGGCATATACATAAAAAGTTTAACATTTTGTATCTAATTTTTAATTTTTTTGTTTCAGCTTCCCAGATCTCCCCCCTCCCTCTGTTATTTTTTGTTTTTTTCTAAATTTTTGACTCCTCTCCCTCTCGTGTAATTCAAAATCGCCGCTCATGGACATATTATGTATGTCCATGGGTTTTGTTTCATATATTGATTCAGAAAATCATTATTTATTTTGGTTATAAGAAATATACCATTGTATTGGAAATGTGCATTAAGGAAGCTTTTATATCTCATTAACTAATCTACTCATGTCCTGTACTATGAAATATTAACTCCAAAATTATGTGAAAATTACACAAATAATCATGGTTGATGTGGATTTGTACTACAAATACGTATTATGGTTATAGCAACTCCTATACAACCCCATAAATCATACAGCGTGTTAACATTAAAAAATAGTAGTTTTGGGAGAAAATTACGCTGATTACCGCCAAGCAAGCATTAAATGTTGTACACGCTTTATGAATTACCCCACCAAAATCTGATATGGTAAAACTGGAAAACATGTTAAAGTGAAGGAATATACAAAAGTTTTAATTCAAATTACGAAATAACCGAGATATCTGAATAAAATTTATTTTGAGCATTATCTGTCCTTATGTACATAATGTTGTAAATTATAGCTGTTTTTGATGATTTATTTGGTGTCAGAAAGCCGTAGATTTAAATAACTCGGAGTATCGTAAAGTTTTAATATTTATTATCACAAGGTATCGTTAGTTTAATTATTATTAAAATAATCCAGGCAGTAACTTAATTTTTATTAATAATTTTTAGCCTTCGCTATATATTTACCCCACATTCACAGTTATATATTTGCTTCTAAACATCTCGAATGGTTATTGCAATTCTTATACAACTTTGCTTCTAAACCTCTCGAATGTCGTTACTGTAGAACTCAATAGAGTGAAATCTGTATTTTCTATACTGAGGATAACTACAATGTATGGCTTCCGCGCGAAACCCAAGTAAATCAAAATAAATATTCGTTACTTACAACGTCATGCACATAAGGATCAATTAATATTCAGAATAAATTTTATCCAGATATCACGGTAATTTTAGTGATAAGTAAAACTTTCCGATATCCTTCAGTGTAGTGACAGAAATCGGAATTTGAATTTAGATTTGTAGTAAAATTGTTGTATAATTTCTTTCTACTAGTGCAGTTGTATTTGTAAATTAAATAATACAGGATGATTCAAAACTTATGAGCAAAAATTTAAAGTGTCATCAAAAACATATAACAAGCAATTTTTATCATACGATGCGTAGGCGAAGAGCAAGCTAGAAGGCGCTGTAATGGAAAGCCTAAAGAGCGAGTTTTCTTACACATCATCACATCTACGGTAGATTTCAAGAGAAATGGTGACTTCCAGTAATCAGGAAAAGTCCATGTCTTTCTTGAAATTGCTTATTTAGGTGTTTTCTATCACCCTTTAAACTTTTGCCCATGAGTTTCTAAACACCCTGTAGTACCGACGAGTAATATATTTAAATTATGAAAAGAGAAGTGCGTAAGAGAGGTAAAAGGAGAATATTAAATTGAAGTGCTGAATTTAGAAGTATGCTTTTAACATAAATATTATTATGAACAATTATAATATGATATATTACCTACGTGGAATACATATTCGAGATAATTATATCCGTATTATATGGAGCTGCTATAAGTAATCATATCAGATGAGTCAAAAAGATTTTCATTATTTTATTGTATTTTCAGCCTTTTGAAAATAATATTTAAAAAATTACAAATCCTGTTAGAAAATTTACAAATAAAACTTTTTACTCTCCCTCCTTTTTTTTTAAATATGCATTAGTTCTATTTTTAATTCGAAAGTAGCATCTGGAGCAAGCTCAATTTTCAAGTATTATACCATTTTCAGATCAGTTTTTGTTATATTTTTATTATTTGTCAACCAATTTTCTTCAAGAATTTTTATATTGCTACAAAATACTCTTTTCATAACTCCTATCTTCGTTTTTTAGGGGGAAAGAAAAACACTTTTTGGCAGAAAAAAAGCATTTTAATCCATTTTTGGCAGGTATTCCATGCTCGAAGATAAATAATTCCGTAATTTAGAAACGTCTGTGCTTCATTAAAATAATTTGCAAGAAAAAGAACATCTTGCTGTGCTTTAAACAAAAATAAAACATATGCGTACACAAGATTATACATGTAGACTGACTTATAGATGCATGGACTGCAATTTACCTAGAAAATCCGTCTTATCAGTTAAAGTAAATATTTTTTTCCTGAAGTGGTTTTCTGGAAAGAATGTTAAGAATCAAGCTACCGATGTTTCATTTTTAATATGATATATTTTTTCTCCTACGGTGCACTTCTTTTAAAGCGGATAGAAACTTCCTCTCGAAATGCACTAAAAGAACGCAACATTCCCTAGATGTTCTTTTAGATAAAGTTGGGCACGAAACGCATTAAGTACGATAAGACGTACCGCATTAAACTGCAAAAATTTTCTAAACGCTATTTTTATATATCCTTGAGGCTGAACTTTTTAAGTCAAGAGTATGCGTTTTCTCGAGCATGAAGAATTTGTATTTTTAAATATACAGCACAAATAAGTTACAGGAGCAAAGATATTCTGCCATGATTTCAACGATAACACAGAAAATAATGGAAATATCCTGCTAAGAATAAGAATAATTTATAACTGATGTTTAAGTTTAGTGAAGATAAATAATAATGATGTTAAAGTTATTTTTCTCAAGACTAATTATTAAGTTATCCTTTATCAAAAAGTCCTAAAGGTGCCTACAGTGAATTTTTCTTTCTATGAGGATGCTAATTTATTTAATTTTCTAATCTGAATTTCATGATTAACCAAAGGTTGTTTCGAATCTCGGTTCTGGAAAAGATATTACTATGTCGTGGAACGTTATGTCAGCCGTATCAATTTACTGATTTTTTGAAATGTCATAACGATCAATAAGATTCCGGATAGTTTTTCCCTATTTTTTCGCAATCGTAGCTCAATATTGGTAATGATAATGACCGAAGACAAACAAATGGTTCTTTAATTTTATGACCTAAATACAATTAAATGTCATTTTTGTTCCATCAAATTGTTTAAACTGTATATCAACCACTCATTAATTTGTTATCATATTAATTACAATAAATCCTTAATGACTTTAAAGCCTCAAATATAAACAAGAGTCGGAAAACTGTAGTTAAAACATTTGCAGTGGATGTAAGATTAAAAACCCTAATTATTTCTTATTGACTATAGTACATAACAACTAACACTATATATATATATATATATTTAATTATTTATCTTAAATCTATAATTAATTTCATGCTTTATCCTATATTTTATTTTCCGCAGTAATACGTCCATTGTTACTTCGTGTGATCCCACCTTTTTTAGAATTTAATTTATACGATCACGAGATTATCAAAAATGCTTAGTATCGGTATTTCTTCTCTGAACTAATTCGGATATTCCCTACTAAACACTCAGACTCTTTATAAAATAATTAAAGATCCCTACATCTATTACCATGACATCTATACAGCTCTTCAACTTCCTTGGAGAAACAAACAGGGGAGAAATTCTGGCCCTTCGTTCTTGCTTGTGAAGGTAGACGTGCGTCTGCTGCTATCTCAATGTATCTCCATTTCCTCTCGTATAACATTAAGAAATTCATAACTCAGGTATTTAAAGTTTCCTTATCGTGCCACAACTGAAATAAAAAAACAGGTTTTTATACTCAATATGTGAAAAGGTTGTGAAGTAGTAATAATTATATCTCATATAAGAGTGTATACATAAATTGTGATATTTTGTGAAATTAAACATCAATACTTTAATCAAACACGAGTTAGGAAGTAACTCAATAATTAAAAAAATTAACGAGTTATAAGAAAACGTTACTGTACCATTCAATAGGAAGATTTGCACCGATCCGTAAAGATATACAGATATAACTTCGTAAATAAGGAAAAATTAATATAAATAAATATGCAAATTTAACAAAAAGAAAAACAATATTTGCTATTGAAATTTCTGAAAGGAAGTAAATTAAATTGATAATTACCAAAATTATTATAAAAAGAAAGAATTTTTCAAACTAAAAAGTCAAAGTTTGAAAAAAAGCAAAAAAGGAGCATTATATATATATATATATATATATATAGTGTGTGTGTGTGTTTTATTTATAAAGAAATAAAATTAGCTTTAGAATAATTTTTACTTTAATAAATCAATTTCATTACATACAGAGTTACTTATTACCAGTGTGACAAACTTGCAGGGAATTTCCCGAAATTCTGCTAATTCTCGAAAATAACCATTTGACGGACAAGTGGTTATTTTCGAGAATTTGCAGCCACCTTTGCTTTCGTTGAGTCGTGAGTTCAAGTCATGTTGCCACTAAAGACTCGCCGTGTAGTGGAGTTGTTCATAATAAATCTGCTCGATGTTCCTAATAATCCCAATAGCATGGTGTGAAAATTTTATAAGGAAGTCCCAAGATTCAGTTGTCATCATCGCCACTTGAGCGAGATTCAAAATTACGAGGATCGTCGCTGATAGACCTCGTGTTGCTTTTCAGTGTGTTGTTAATAAAACAATCACATCACAATCAAAAAGTTGAAACTACTTGCTAAAAAATAAAATGAAGCTATCTGTACGGAGCAGACGGATTGATGTTGAAACAACTTTCATCGTAGGCGTATAACTGTTAGTATTCATTTCTTGCTTGTTCCGACTTGGAAGCGTTCCTTTTCGTAAAGCTAGTGTGTGTTTCATTGTAAGCAAATGCAACGAAAGAATATTAAATGTTATTTTAATTCAGAAAATTCAATCACATTTACGTACGAACGCATTAAATCTGCGCGTGGTGACGATGCTATGAGTCGTTTCCGAATATTTGAGTGGTTTTCAATATTGTTGTAAAAAGCAAGAAAGGACTCGACCGCAGACAATGAGACATTTGGTGGCTCATGTTCCAGTCAAAATTATACAAATTTTGAGCTAGTGCAACAGAAAGTATTTCGTCTTCAAGGCTTCACTGTGATTAGTGTATCCTATAAAGATGTTTCGGATTGGCCCTGAAAATAAATGTGGCATGTGAGTCCAGATTTGTTAGACATTGTTAATAGGTGTTTCTTGCACAAAAACGCACCGTTTGAGAAACCCATCCTTGTGCAGCATATTTTGGCAAGAATGATTGTTCTGTTCATCATGTACTCCATATATTCATAAAATATGTCTTCCCGTACTCTTCTTTTATTTCTTAATTCAAATTGAGGGGAGAGGATGAAGAAACTTCGATACGAGAGCCGATGGAGGAACTGAACTGGCGATGACATCAGAACTCTCGCAATAGTGTTGAAATGGAGGAGTTCCAGAAGACAATTACAGACTTGTATACTCGTTCTAAGTGTTGTATTGAATTATGAACGGATCATGTAAAAGCTTAATATCAAATAAAGTGTGGGTTATATGGTCTATGAGCGATCAGTCCTGGAACTTTTTGAATGCAATGTGTATTTACCTAAATTGGTGTGCTCTTATGTTCGTGCAGCACGTACTTTTTTTTTAAGTATTAAAATGTCACTTAAAATAAATCCATTTATTCATTTGTAGTAGAAATCTTCCAGATATATGTCTTTAAATGGATTATGTTTTATTCAATTACATTCATAATATAACTTCATTCATAAATAATCATTTGAAATATTATAATTTGGGACAAAAGTTTAAATAACCATTATATGACATACAATGTGAATATAAAACCCAATTTAGTCACTCTCTCTTTTAAGTATTTCAATTTAAAAGGAATCATATCTTCTACCATTTCTATGTTGATCTTTTTTTTTTTGCTGTATCTTTTCATGATTTTATAGTTTTATTTTCTTTAAAAGTATTATAATTTGTTTGAAATACCTATAAATGAGTCTCGAAAATAAAAGTGGTATTTTCTTAAGTATAATTTCATCATTTCTCTCCTTAAAGAAATTCAATTTCATACTCCTATAAATGATATAATTAATTTTAGAGGTAAATATTTGTTAAAAATATTCTAGGGTAAATTTCCTCCAAGACTACAGTTAATAAACATTTTTTTTGAAAATAATTTCTGTTCGATTAATGCTTCTTAGTAATTGCTAATAGATTAATTTATGAGCCTGGAGGGAAAATTAAACAAGTATCTATGTCTATAGTTAAATGTTAAATATTTGTTCAAAAAATTGCTGATCGATTTAAGAAGTCTGTAGAAATTTATATGATATAATTGAAAAAGGTAAATTTTTACGTTTTTCAATTAAGTAGCTGCTCAGGAGCTTTCGAACGGAGTTTTGTACACACTTTTTATTCACAAGATTTTATAAATATTTTTCTTTTCGATTATGTTTTCTATTATTGGGTAAAATCATTAACGCTTCGCATAATTTGTTCTAGGTTTATAAGTTGACTCATCATAATATATAATTGAAATTACTCTGATTTTTCATAATTGAGTTGATGAAATAGTAATTTAATTTTTTTAGATATTCAATTCTAAATATTTGATCTGCATATAATTATGATTATTTTTCTTACTTTATCAATATTATTATTTTAAAACATGCATTCGAGATATTCAAAGGAAGTTGACGTGCTTCTTATGTTTTCCTACATTTAAAGTTTAAGTTAAAAAAGAATATTATTAAGTTCAAGTATAAATAGTGTACCCAGGTCTATAAATAGTTTGGATATAAAAAATTAGACATTTTCTCTTTTAATTAGCTACCAAAGAGTTTATTGATTTACTTAATCACAAAATGTTATTATAACTAATCACTTTTTAGTCTATTATTGTGTTTTCGCATACATGTTTTACCAATACCAAACTAAATTTTCAAAACCATGCCTGAATAAATTTCTCCTAATATCCTTAATGGATTTAAATAAAACATATGCAAAAATGAAGTATTTTATTTTCTCATCGATTTATGTATTTACCTAAAATCATATGTAATCAGGAATCAAAAAATGACTGAAAATTAATCATGTTATTCAAATTTTAAGACAGTTATGAGGCAACCATTCTTACCTTAAGAGTTTCGAACAACTTCTTTTTAACCCGGCTTTCTTCTTTGAATCTTTTAGGGTCAAATGATTTTAATACTGATTTGCTATTATTAGCCAACAAAGAAGGACTTTTGTAATAAATCATGTACTATGATAAATTAAAATAAAATAAAATATTTAATACGTTGCAAAGAAAAGAATCCGTTTGATAACGATATCTGTTTTACAACTGATTACAAGGAACAATTTTTATTATAATTAGATATCATTCCTAAAATGTTTTACTTCAATATTGGACAGTTTTTGTTTGTAAATTTAAAAAAAAAAAAATTTGATGAAACTGTATGTCGCCATCGGTTTCCTCTTAGAAACCTTCCTTTTCCAAAATATTATTTAGATTAGGATATCTCAAGGCATTCTAGCCTTGATACATTTCGTTCAGAAATCAGTCTTCAGTAAAAAAGTTCTTTGTTTTTTTATTGTTATCGCTTGTTAACGTCACGCTGAGAAAAAACACGAGGACTACTAGCGAAGGACCTCGATATTTTGAACCTCAATCAAGTGCCGAGGACGACAAACTTCCATACATGCCAATAGGTGGACTTAGGATCTCGACCATATTTAACGTGCATCAGCCCCTCTACACGACGAGTAGTTAGTGATGGCAGGGCTCGAGCCCACGACTCTACGAAAATAACACCGGCTGTAAGTTCACGCCCATGACCACTTAGTTACAGCGGCCATATTTCTTTTTTTTTAAATTAAGTTTTAAAAAAATGTATTATTGCATACTGGCAGAATTTTATTTTTTTTTTATTTATTTTTTATAGAGTATCCAGAAATACATGCCGTGATTGGCTCCACAATATACCTGCCCTGCTCTATCAGCCCTCCTGCCATCGACGACTCCATCGTGCTCGTTCTATGGTACCGACTAGATCTTCCCAACCCTATCTACACATTGGATGCCAGGGCTGGAGAGGCCAAGCACTTCTCCAGCAAAGTCCTTGGACAGAGGGCATACTTCAACGTGAGTAGGGGTGCATCCGCGCATATCAGACTCGAACCTGTAGAAGCGGAAGATGAGGGAGAGTACAGGTGTAGGATAGACTACAAAAGGGGCAGAACGTTGAATCGTTTGACGAAGGTGAATGTTATAGGTAAGTGATAACTGAAGGTGATTTCCAAATAATTGTTAATTTGACTGAGCGTTAATTTTGCGTTTAGTAACATGAATGATAATTTCAAGAGCACATGTCACATATTTTATTACAATTGAGAAAAAAATTGAGCTAAAAATATATCTGGTATTAATTCATAGAATGTGCATTCTTCATTTTCAACTTTCAATGTTTAATTTCTTTAAGGGTACCATGAACGCTACTAATAGTAAAATACCGTATTTAAGAATACTTGTTTTCGTGATACATATCTTTTGAAATTATAAGTAGAGCCTAGATTTTCTATGTTCTTCATAAAAGTATTTTAATCATATTATAAAATTTAAAAGTAATTTTTAGTCAAAATGTTTTTCTCTCGTAGTTGAACAAAGAAATGATTTTAGAGACATATTTACACATAGGTACAGTTTTAAAATAACTATTATACTATAATATACCAATTCTTATGCTTCTATACAAATTACCTATGTATATAGTGGAACCTAAATATTTTTTTTCTGTGTCATACTTAAATTTCACAAGAAATAACTTTTTTAATGAGAAAAAAAAAAGGAAAAACATTTTAAATATCCAAAATTACAAAGCTCTATATTTTTTTCCAAAATAATTATAAAGTTATATCATTAAAAAAGTTCATCATCGTCATATTTGACTCAGCAGTCCAGGGTGGGCCAAGGTCTTCATTCAAAGATACATCCAAGATAACCTGCCTTTTGCATCAGTTTGTCAATTCCTCTCCCCAATCACCTCAAAATCCAATTAAACAAAAGCAAGCCACCATAGTTATAATTTTCCTGTTTTCCGAAAAGTTTCCTTCCTCTTTTTCGTCCACACCGGATAAATTTGAATTAGCAATCGATTAAGTTATGATTTTTTTCGTCATAAATTTTAATATTATTCTGTCTTTAAGACGTAAAAAAATTTCGAATAGTTATACATATATCATCTATTTCCTGAAAGATATTTGAAATTGCTTTTTAAGGTGAGGATTTCGACATGAAAAAATGAGCTTAATTTATGCTACGCTTTTTTAAAAAAATTAAAACCAGTGGTATTCATATTTTAATATTAGGATGTTCGCATATTTGTGTATTGGCTTATGGGAAGAAAATAACATTTATAAATATAAATTATTAAGAGTTAATTAATAATCTGTAGCTACACATATTTATATTTTAAATCATGCATTTATACTTTTAAATATCCATCTTGCATTAAATCTAATGCATTTAAAACTTTTTAAAACTTGTGGACTACTTATAAACATAACATTCTATACACTGAACATTATAACAATCTTTAAAAATAAACGTCATAAAATTTTAAAAGTTTTAAATTTTGTTATTTAAATTTCTTATACTATTTATACAATAATTGTGTCATATTAAATTTTGGAAATGTTTATTAGAGAGAAAAATTACATTCACTGTATAAGAAATATATTTGTTCTTTTATATTCAAAATATCAGGCCTAAGGATAAAGTAGGTTTTTAAGAAAGTATACCAGAATCCTAAAAAAAAACAAGTTTGCGTAAACGCAAATAGAGATATTTTCACAATACCGAGGCACGTATGCTTACAATTTTAAAATTCAGTTTTCATTCGTATTATTTATCAAATTCTCGTAAGCGATGCATATACAGAATCAGCAAAGAACCCTTTTACGTCTATCAGTAAAATTAAAAAAAAAGGAGCATTTGCTGCATTTAAGTGTTTATTTACTTTAAACAGCGGTAAGGAAATTACTTTTTAATTTCTTTTTTAAACTATTTTTAGTATGTAAATCTTTCCATTTGAGAAATATTTAGATAATAAACAAACACATAAAAAAGTATACTGTAATACTATACAATGCCTTGTTTCTTTTTAAAGTTAGTGTGTTTTTACTCATTTAAATGTATCGTTTCAATATTTCTTTCTAATTTTGTTCAACTGTATTAAAGTGATATGATAAATATATCCGTGCCTTTATTTATTTATTTCAAATTATCTTTTGTAAGCTTCGCTTAACTTTTCTACGGTTCGCGATAAACATTTTTTCAAAAATGGTTTCTAAATAAAAAAAAATAATAGAGAGAAAACATAATCGGTATATTTATTTCTACAATCATATATTTTAATAAAAATCTATACATTTCAATTACGAATTCAAAAGTATTTATTCCAATATTAAAAAGTTTGTTAATTATTTGAAAATGCGTAATTAAATAATAATATTGAATATTTTCCAAACATTCATTTATAACAAGATTCTGCGACATATTTTCCTTTAACTAACAGTTTAGGCTTTAATAAGATATAAATTGATTTAAGAATCTCTTTTTGTAAATGAACCAAGGCTTAAGTAAATTTGATAGAGATGTGTAGAGTATTGGATTGATATGATTGCATTTATAATCTGTTAACCATATTGTAAGAGAGTGAGTAGTGGTAGAGAATGGTAGAATGGATTGTAAACTGAAAGTGAGTTGTGCCAGCTGACATGTAATTCTACGACTCGGATCCGATTAATCAGTGACATTATAGTGTCTCGCACGTGTAGAGATTATTATCTACAGACATGATAGTAAACATTTTTTATGGTGGTTATTCTACAATTGGAATAAATGCAATTGAGTTCCTACTTTGATTTTATTCATTAGTGACTGTTTGCTTAATCATTAAAAATGAAAATTTTAAATACAGAAGTTAATCTGAAATTATACAAATTTAAATAATTTGATCTTTTTTGCATATGAAATAAAAATAATTTCAGACAGCGTAAGCTGCTTTTTTAGGTCATAGTATAATACAGATACGTTAACAGTAAACAGATAAATAAAACAGTTCATTCAAAGAACATAAATACATTTATAAAATAAAATGCATAATTTCAAAATGCCAGAAAATGTTTAAATTAGAAATTGAGAATGTGACTATAAGAAAAAATAAAAAAGACTCATGTGATGAAAGAAAAGTAAGATGATTTATACAGACAAGTAATCGGATTTATTCATCCTTTTTTGAAACATAGTTAAAAAGAATTTTTCAATATTCATCATGATTAAACATATTCAGTACCCTAAAAATGACCAAAGTTTCGAAACAATTTTACTACCTTATTTTAATTATATGAGGTATTTAAACATATTTATAAAATTTCTCATCTCTAGCTACTTTATTTAGAAAGTTATTGAAATTTTTTTTTGATAGTATGCCATAACAATTCATTGTCCTTCGAAACTTTAAAATACTTTTTCTCACCTTTTAATTTTTCACGACGCTTATGTACTAAAAATGATAACACATTTTTGTATTAAGTTTAAAACTTTTAAACTTTTTCATAATTTCCTCGACAATTTTGAACATGGAACAAGGATTTCAATAAGTAAATATTTATAAAAACCACAAAATTCGATATAGATATTTTTTCTGTTTACTATACGATACGATAGAAAAATATTTGTAAAATTAAAAATAACCCTAGTATAACTAAATCAATGCACGTAATAATAAAAAACACGTATAAGAAATTAAGAAAAAAAAATTTGAATGTATTAAAATTGGTTCTTGTTCCTGAAGTCTTAGAGCATTGAAAGATTTTGATGAAAATAAATAAAATTTTAATTAATTGCTTATTTATATTTGAAGTTTTTTACTTAAAAGCAAATTTTATGCATGCTTTCAATTAGACTGAATGAAAATTTTTCTTACAACTATATTATTTTAAAAAAGTTATTCGCAGGATACAGTATTCTCCTTAATCATGAGTTATTAGTAAAGGGCTACCAAATTTGTATATATTCTTTAATTCAATTTGAAATAGAATCAACAATTAAATTTATGCTGTTATAAACTCTCGCCTTAAGACTATGTCCTATTACAGGAAATATTTGTATCAATGAGGTTTCCGTCCAAGTCTCCAGAAATGTCAAAAAATTATTTTAAATTAATAATAGTTAACTCAAAATATTGAATAGTTTCCAAATATGTATATTTAAAATGCTAGATTAAAATTCTTGTGTATATTTCTCACTCTCCTCTTATGTGTGATTAAAATTATTTTTGTTTCCTTTATATAACAATCTTTAATACGCACAATTTCGTTACCCTAATTAAGATTTAAAAACCTTTACATTGTTAGCTTTAAAAATAATTTTAAACTTGTGATTCTAGAATTTCATAAGATTACATGAGTCTATTTTTTGAAATTTGTATAACTATATTTTGCAGTTAATTACATGTAAAACCAAGAATAATATTATAGTACAAACATAAACTTGAGAATTTATTCAAGAGTTCCTTAAAAAGCGTCCATATATGGAAATGTAACTGAAATAAAAATAGAGTTCAGAATATTATTCTATTTATAGTATACTTTTAGTATATATATACTTTATATATATACTTTAATATATAGTATACTTTTTGCATTAATAAAAATACATTTATATATATATATATATATATATATATGTTAAAAATTATTACATAAATACATATGATTAGTAACAAATATTTGACAAATATAAAGTGTAGAATAGTTATCATAAATAAATTATTCCTGAAAAACTGAAGATTATAATAGATTAAGTAAACAATGTATAAGTATGATGTCTAAGATATAAAACCATGTAAATTATTATGTATATCAGCTATTAATAAATTGCATTAATATTTCAAAAATAAAATTATTATAGAAAACTTATTATAAGAATTCATATAATTTGTTATGAATATAAATTCTATTAAGTAAAGAATAACCATAAAATAAAAACTTTTCAACAAAATTTAAGATTTGAAGATCATGTAAATTTTCTAAAAGACAAAACCGTCAAAAAATTAAGTAATTTAAAGTGCTGGCTCTCGCTTTGGACAGAGCTATTAGACATGCTTTGAGGATCAAAACCACCCCCAAAATGAAAAAGGACGAATATTAGAATATATATATATATATATATATATATATATATATAAACTTTTAACTCCCTGTGAAAAACTTAAAATCATGTAAATCTTTATAATATATTTTTATTCTGAAAAATATTTATGTTCTTGATGAATCAAGTTTAATTTTCAAAATATTTGAACTTGATTATTTATTAAAAATTCGTAATTTTTATTTAAAGAATAAAGGAAAAATTTAAGATACGTTTATATTATATAAGTTAATATTTAGCATTAGAATGGCTTTCTATTTAATTTAAGTTAATACTATGGAACAATGTAATGTTTCTTCGTTTCAAAATTTTTTAAACCTTTCAATTATTTTTCTTTCTTTAAATATTTAAATTAGGCGTAAAAAGTGGTCGACTTTAAAAGAATATTTTTTCATGTTTAATTTCACAATTCAAATTTAAACTAACTTTTTTAATTTTTTGAGGCACTTTTTTTTCATTTCTGGTATTACATATCGTCATTTTAATATAGTCGCTGAAACACGTTACTTTACTTTTTAATTCACCAATTAAAATTTTGGTAAATGAAATGGATTACTAAAAGAAAAAAAAATGCAAATTTTAAGAAATATAGTAAAAGATGCTTTTGTTCTAAACTTTTTAGAAGCTAATAAAAAAATATTTTCACCCAATGCGCAGTTATCAATTTGTTTCTTTATACATAAAAAGTCTTTATTCCGAAAGTTATTTCAAGTTTTATTCAAAATTTGGTATCCGTGGTTAAATATATGTATTATATATATACAATAAATATTCTTTATTTAATATATATATATATATATTAAATAAGGAATATTTACTGTCCATAGAAAACTTTTTTCAGATTTCATATTAAAAAAAAAAAAAAAAAAAAACATGTTTCATACAATTTTCAGAAATATTTATTTTATTCTATTTCAAATCCCATAACTTAGCAGACTTTACAATAAATTATTATTTCTAGAAAGATGTATTTTAGTTTCTGGAAAAGGCCAAGAACATACTTTTATTTACAATTCAAATTGCTTTTATATGAATTTTTAAAATTTTTCATCTTTAACTTCAATCGAATAATATTTCAACTTACTCTTCCAGTAAAACGCTACTATCACTAAAACCGCATTCATTTTGATAAAATACATTTTATGTTTTGAATACGAAAGTAGCATTGATTTATATTTATAAATTTGTACGTATGTATTTATGTGTGTATTTGATAAAAAGTAAAGTTAATACGATAAATTTAAATTTGTGTATGCCAAACTTTGTTATAGTAGGATATATGCAATTGTGTGTTTCTTTGTTTAGTTAAAAGTACTGGAGAATCTTATATTTTGAGAAATTGTTACAGCAGATAATTTAGTTTTGTTTTAAATATTTTATATTTTGAGGACAATATATATTTTTTTTTTTTTTTTGAATTTCCATTCTAAGAATCTTTACTTCATTAATAACAAGTAAGCCCTTATATCTTTCGAATAAATGTATCGACAAAATTTCGTGTATTCTGAAACAATGAAAAGGAGATTCATATATAGTTGTGACAGCCGTCCTTCGTTATTTATTTATTTCTAATGCATCTCTTTCCTTTTAGTTAAAAAATCAATAATTATAAGATACCATTTGAAGATGTGCAAGATCAAGACAAAACATTTTATTGGTCGCTAAGAATAGAAAAAGTACTTCTGTCTCGAATCCCACTTAACTCATCAAATTTTAAATTATGATCAATTGATGAAGTCTTAGCTTATCAATTAACTCGTATCCATACAAACATTTCTGATAAACAGTTGATTCTTATATTCGTACTTAATTAAGATTCGTTTCTGATCCAAAAGATTAAGGGCGGTACTTTAATACAAGTTAAAATTATTAATCAACCTGTCGTTATCCCCAATCTCCCTTCATTTTCCTTTCAATTCTATTTCACTTATATATCCCTATCTCTAATTCCAATCGCTGCTCTTCTTATCTTCATCTTATTTATCTAATCACTTTTCATTCTGGTTTATATGAAATTGTAATTTTATGCAAATAAAATTACGATAAAGTACAGAAGGTTAGTTAAGAGAAAATTACGAATAGAAAAACGTGACATAGTTACGCGAAAATGCGTTAAAATTTAAAGACGATGAAGCATAAGATATTTAAGACCTTTTAATTATTCTTGGAATAAGTTACTCTGCCACCACGACAGACAGCACTGATAGCGCTTCACCTAATTATTATATAAGACGAAATCGGATTGTAAGAAAGGAAAGTTTGCCTAGATGATATAACTTCTATTATGTAAGTCAAGCGCAAATTCTTCTTCAAAACTTGTAATGAATTGTGAGATTTTGATTAAGAGGTGTAGTTATGTAATAATAAGATCCAAAATTCTTTAACTAGTTTATTTAAACTTTGAACAGGCTATATAAAAAAAATAATGATAGTAGCAATTAATTAATCTCGTCTTTTACCAAACGTATTATAATTAAAATTCCACTTATATGGATAACTCTAAACAGTCGATTTCCAATCCTTGGCCGATTCAACTACACTTCTATTGTTGACATCCGAGCCAGGTACACACGCTTAACAATATCCTCACAGTTGCTCTAACCTCTGTAGAGTTCCTATGAATCTTTATCAGATTCCTCTATCTTCTTCCTCCTTATTCACTGCCCTTTTGGTATTTTAATGCTAATTTACGTACATCATGGTTCTATCACAATTTGAAACGCTCATATCAAACATCTCAGTAAAATAGCTGCAGATGTTAGTTAAAAGGAAATGTGTTTGTGACTCCATTACACAAAATGCAACTAGAGTAAAATAAAATTCTTTGCTCCCCTAAATGACCAAAAAAAATTGTTCACTTTTGTGTAATCGAAATATTATTCGATTATTAGGAATCTTATTCCGTTAAAGAACACGGCACGAAGCATATTCATGAAATCATGCACATTATACTTCAACGATATGACGAAGTAATTAGTTATTATCCTGGAAATATTTACCAAGTAAGGAAGCTGATATTTTAATGATTTGTAAATATATTGTTTCTATAAGTAACCATACATTTAGAAATCATTCCCATATATCCTAAAGTTTTAATTTCTGAACGCTTTTTGATGATTAATTGCTTATTAATGTCGATTTAGAAGCAGCACGATATCTATTGGTAACGTACTTCATAGTTTTTCGGTCAAACGTCGAAGATGGCTCCGGACCTGAAACCTCCCTCTCCAAACTTCTACACGGAGGGAATGGAGCAAATACACAGAGTCCCGCTACACAGCTTGACTTTAATGGCATCAGGACTCGAACCTATGACTCGACGGAAACAGATGTAGCCCATGATGAATTTTGAAAGCAGAAAGCTTTACAGTATGAAAAAAACGAAATTTAATTTGAAAAATTATAAAATTTCTTCATGAAAGGCAAAATACTTCCAACGGCTGCTGAAACCATGTTATTGTAACCCCGAGCTTTTTATCCCGCGATGTTCAAGACAAGCGAAGTATTCGAGTCCTGATTTCACGTAATGAAAATTGCTGTAATTCAATGGGAACTGAATATCAAAATTCTCACGGGGAGGTAGGAGAGTATAATTCCGGTTTGGTTTCCTGCCCCTTTATTTGAACGGTTCCCAATTAAAAATTAAAATATTAAAACCAATTCATTTTTTGTCACCAATACCATAGACCTGCAGTGTTACGTGAATAAAGCCAATTATATTTGCTTCGAAAACTTGATAGGATTGAGGAACTTATATTGAAAGATTAAACACTGTGATTATTATAAATGTGCATACAAATTAAATGAGTAAACCATATAATACTTCCCATATTTCACAAAGCATTCTGCCTCTTCTGCAAACCAATGTAAATTCAATAAACTCGACTGCATGAATTTTAAACTGGACCATTTACACATTTCCGGGTCATCGCTAAAATTTCCATTTCGGCTCTATCTGACTGCGGAGTGGAGTTTCGCTCGCTGTATATTAACTTTCATCGAGCTATATATTTCACGAGAGCAATTTGATTGGTTAGCCAGATATTTCTGACAGCACAAATCTCGCCCATAAATGCTTCAAGTGATTAATCCTGAACTCTTTGAACTAAGAACCATTCAATTTCATCGACTTGCATTAAATCTCTTAAACTGAAACTGGTTTCATTTGAATGTCATAAATACAGAAATGTCATTAAGGCACACGGAGTAATATAATAAATTCAGATTTCCTAGTGGAATATTCAGGAGTGGGGATTGCAAACTGTTGTATCGATAACAGATCACGGTTGAGTTTGCGTTGTGTTAGAATTTCTATATTTTCCCTAGTGAGTGGATGCTCTGTTGTTCATTGGATATAAAAGAGAAAATTGGATAGATATTTCAATAAGAGAATTTACCTGAGCACTTCTTCAAAAGAAAAGTCCCAGCTTTTCAACATAAAGTAAAAATTTGATGCCGCTTTGAAAAGTAATGCCTCCATAGCATTAAAATTTTTATTTCTTACCCATTCTTCACAATTCTTGTTATAACTAAATTTTAGATGTATTCTTTATATAATGCATCATTCAATTTTTCACATAACTTCCATTATTTTCCACACACTTAACCCAATGCATGACTATTTCGACAAATATGTCGGAGAAGAACTGTGGTGATTTTGGTTCCCTCGGAACCCTTCTGTTTGTAAAATCACATTCCCACCTTATGAATACATGTGGCGCACACCTTGGGAACTACTGACGTACGCAAACATAGCGGCAAGATATAGTTATTCAAATTGAATCATCCAATTTCATATTTTCACAAATAAACAACACAGAATCTTAAACAAAATATAAACACACATCAAAACTGTAGAAGTTTTATATTGTGAACATTAGATGGCCCTCGTGTGTTCTTCGGGAAGCCCTTTAACGAAATTGTTTTAGAAACTTTCATAGGCTTACTTCACAGTTCAAATCGGCCCCAGTGAACGAGATGATTGATGTTATACAGCTGGCCACCTGAGTCACCTGATATACCCTCCTTACTATTTCTTGTTTTGCAGGTATGAAAAAGATAAAGTATATGCGTGACCATCGCGCAGATTTATGTTAATTTAACAAAGGATTTTTACAGCTGTATAATCCATTACCACTGACACCTTACAACGTGTTTGGCAGGAGTTTACATATCGAATCGACTTATACATGTAATTAAAGGGTTATATCGAAGCCTTGTAAGAAAAACTTCTATATTTTTCCTTTGCATCTGTTTATTATTTATCATTATCATTTTTAAAAATAAATTATTTTGAATTCGGATGAATCATTTTAAATAACTTTTCATTTTTTGCAATAATGCTTTCTCTTAATATCCTTATAGTCAATGCAGCAGTATCTTCATTAGGTGATGAAGGGGTGGGGGATTCTTGTTGATCATTTTTGGAAGCTTCTATTTCACTAATTTATGTACTAGTGACAGCTCGAATCATTAAGTTTCCTTTGGTTAACATTTTTCATTAACAAAAGTAATGTCCAATTTTGATGCTTCAATTTTGCTCTGTCAATTTCTTGTTCAGAATCTGTACGATAGTTCAAACTCAAATGATGAATCTTTGTAACCATTTTCATTTCACATTCATTCTCTTTTTGTAATGTATCCTGTATTAATTAATTCTATATTTTTCCGACCAGACTAATCAAATTTTTTTGATAAGTCGGTCAGGTTTTAAAAATAGTCACATTGAGTCAAATCGACTCATGGACTACTTTGGGAAAAAAAATAACTCACCACATTATTGTCCTTCCCAGTAACTGAACTCGACGGACATTATTTAAAAATTCTATGATTCCTTAATAAAAGAAATTCATACTCAATAGATGAAACTATCAAAATGTAATTGCGAACTTTTGATTTTTTTAACAAATTATGATTATGCAATGCTTTCTCTCTCTCCCAGTCTATTAAATATCAGCAATCCGACATGGAAAAATGAGAAAATATACCTCGTGCTCACTTTCTTGGGTCCAATCTTAATTTATTCACAAACCAAGCGCATATACCAACATCCACACAATCTAATAGTTTCCTCTAAACACTCTGTCAGTTAAGGATGCAAGTTCACGCACGTCAACTACGACTTCTTGTTAATAATCACCGCTATTTTCCAATGTTTCCATATTAGCCGTCAGATGAGAGCCAACGCATTTCTGTTGTCTAAGTACCCAGAAAGAAACGACAAATTTTCTGCTTCACATATCTCAGAATGGCGAAAAATCATTACGGAAGGTGTTTTGTTTTAGAACATGTGAAATCTTCGCCACTGTTTTCAGTACAGAGAACATTCAAAAAAAATATGGATCGCATAACTCGAAATATTGCAGCATTCTGCACTGGTGTCACTAATTTAGGAATATTGTATGAAGGAAAGAGGCCTGGTAAACCGAGTACTTCAGACGTTGCAGTGGATATAGTTTGAGACCGTTTTGCTCATTACCAACAGAAATCAACACATCTCGCATGCCATGAACAGGGTATTCCAGGGCTAGGTTTGTAACATTATTTATGAGTGATTCAGCCGATATCGTGCAGTTTTTAGTACGATATTTGATATTAACATGGTCTATAATCTTCAGGGAGACGTTGGCAGGGTGTGGAATTTAAGAGAGGGGGTGCCAGCTTAGGAGACGTTCTCGTCTCTTTACCGAGGCTCAAAATTATAAGGTCAGTCGCCAATATTCCTTGTGTTGCTTCTAGTGCGACATTAATAAAACCAGACTAAGTCAAATCTTCAGGGAGAATTAAACTGTCGTATAGAAGTCTGCCGTTTAGTGAAAAATTGACTCGTAGAACAATAGTGTATATTTTAATATTAAACTGAGAAGTTTCCCTTTTTTAAATGAGATAATGTTCATTTTCATACAGCTAATACTTTATCAAATGTTGCAAATGGACACTCGATGGTTATTTTGTAGACACTCTGTATTTTCTGATTGTTGAAGAATAACTTATTTCGCTAAAATGTTATTTAATGAGTAGGGTACTTGAATTGAACTTATAAAATTCAAAGAGATTTGTCAGAAGAACTATAATTACTTTGTTTGTCCTTGTTACTCAAGGAATATAATCTATCCTTACTTGTTAGCCCTCTGAGGGGCAATTGTTTTAGTTTAACCAAAGATGTTGCACTTGACCACTTTTCAAAAATTTATCTTGTTTTTGCGTATATTTTATACATCTGCTTTCACCAGTAACGAACTTAATTACAAAAATACATCATAATAAATTTCTCCTGGTTTTTTTTATTGGATTGAAATAAAATATATGCAATATATGCTTTCACCACTATTGAACTCAATTTTCAAAAATATGTCGGAATAAATTTCCCCCAATTTTTTATTTGATTCAAATGAAACAAATATAAAAATTAAGTATTTTATTTACTTATAGATTTATATATTATCTTAAATCATGTGTAAACAAGAATCAAGATATGACTGAAAATAAAAAAAACATATTCAGAGTTGTAAGACAGCTGTGAAGTAGCCATTTTTTTAGTCACCAAATGGGATATTGTTCTAGGTGGATCACTTTTAAATACCAGATCACTCTTTAATTTTTTATCATTTGCTACAATTTTGATTACATTTAGCTTAAATGCATTCAATTTAAAAAATTATCGTTTGTTTTAATTTTAATTACATGTAGCTGATAAAATATTCAATTTAATAATTCATTGTTTGCTTTCATTGCAATTACATGTAGCTGATATAATATTCAATTTAAGAAAAAAAATCACTGGCTTTCATTTTAATTATATTTTTTTAAATAAATCAATTTAATAATTTATCATTTCCTTTAATTTTAATATCGGAAAAGTTTACAAATGCCCATTTCTCGAAATTTCATCGTTTACTTTAACTCTTACATGAAATTGAGTTATTTAATAATAATTATTTTTAAAAAAAAATGCACCTTGGGACGCTAAATCTATTCTTTGAAAAAGTTTGCATAGAACTTTTTGATTTTTCTATTAATATTAAAATGTTTGAGAAAAGGAAAAATTGCATGAATAATCTCCAGAGATATATGAAACTTGAATAATGAGATAGGTAAACTTTAGATGCTAAGATAATAATTTACTTCGATTAAAATTATTCGTTTGCAAACTAACGAGAACAATGAACTGATTAGATTGAAATAGTAATGATATTTACTTTAATTAAATACCTAGCAACTTAGTGCGCATATAACTAAAACTATAATGCATACTTTCAAAGTTGTTAAATTAAACAGAGAATTACTTATTCAAATCCAATTTTCTTCCCATTGATATGCAAAACATTTCACTAAAACTTCTTTCTTATGTGACATATAAAATAATGCTGCAGTGTAACCCTTAATCCTCTAGTGTTCCCTTCATTAAACAAATAACACGTGAGATACTTTGGCTTTCGATTAAAACTTAATATCATTATTTTGCGTAACTCTAAACTGTGAAGGTATTGTTTGCGATTCATTTATGCTATACAATTAATGAAATAAAGGATATTTGTTTCATTTATGAGAGCCTAGTAATATATCGTATGAAGCTTATAACAAAAAGATTGTTTTACAAATAATTATTAACAATGTCATTGATCAAATATGCGTTAATCAGATAAATACTGTACTAAAAATTCAGCTTTCATCGATTCAAATGAAAAAGTTGTATTTTTAGAGAATTTTTTTAATGTAAGGAGAAAATGCATATATGTACGTGTGTGTGTGATTTTACTTGTTTCAGCTAAATATCTTTTTATTCTAAGTAACAAAAGTAATCGAGCATGAAAGGAACTGAACACGTAAAAAAGCAATGAGGAATATTTACAGTTACAGAATATTATTTTCAATAACATTTCGAAATGCATATTACAGAGTTGCCAATAGCCCTCGTGTTGCAGATAGTGCGACGTTAATAAAAGCCAAACCAAAGATATTTTACACAAAAGACCTCGCATATATAACACCATTTGAATGTTCTATGTTGTTTCGGTATTTTCAGAATATGTTCTCTGTATTTTATGCATACAGTTAAGACTGTGAAACCCTCACATTTGATTTTATTAGCTTAGAAAGTAAGGGGAAATTGCAAACGTATGTTACGATTACGAGTCACTAATTTTTCTATATACTCGTTTCAAAATGCATGTCTTTCACGAAGCTAGTGAACACCTTTTAATTCTGACGGGAACCCCTCCCTTCTTTTACAAGTGACTGAGTACCGTTTATGTTTTCTTTGATCAATTGATTGAGAAACAATTGACACATTTTCGCAGATAAAAAATAATCTCTTTCTTAACTCATTTAGAATTTTTAACTTTTCATATAGCTAATTTTGAGCAAAAGTCCTTTCCGAAGTTTGATTCTAAATTTTAACATAGAATTGGCAAATTTTATCAACCTGTGAACAATAGTAATGACACCTTCGTTCCTTGTGTCAGCTTCACTTATGTGTGTGATGTCACTATCCTTATCAAGAAGTTTTAGCAAATCGTCTCACCAATCAAAAATGACAAGCATGTCATAGTTTATCAGATTTGATCTATCATATACTGCTACAGGCTTGTAAGGTTTAGTTTGACCAGTGTTTGGTATGTTTGTCATTTTTTTCTGCATTAGTCATAATAAAGGATTGTTGTGCAGCTTGGGTGTTCATGACGCTCTGAGATATCTAAATGAGAATACAATTTATGCCAATAAGTATTTATAAGAAATTCTAAGCCATTCAACCTTCAATGGGTTATATCTAACCATTTCTGGTATTCATTTTATGATATAGCTCCTAAAAGTTTTAATTATGACATCTTATTTTTTTTTTTTAATAAAATAAGATGGAATACTTTGGAAAATTTATTTTTTAGTTATTTCTCAAGCACATAGATTTCTTTTGGTTTTCTCTTTTTCAGACTTGTAGAATTGCTTTTGATCTTAGCGGGTCACAGGTCTCTTAACATTTATTCATGTATATGAAAAAAGCATTTTTCAAACCAATATAACTTAATAATGAAATAAAGAAGAAATTTGAAACTTTAATTATATAATATTCATATACATATTTTTTTTAAAAAAATATTAAAAATTACAAAGAAATATAAATTAGATACTTTTTGAAAATGACGAAAATCAATATTTTGTTACCTGCAGGATTCGGGAGTACAAAATTGATAAGAATTTGTAAAAATACTGTTATCTGGTAAACAAATGTTCTGATTCGACTTTATACATTCTTTTTTAAAAAGAGTTTAGAGAAAAGAAACTTGTTAAATATAATTATCAAGAAAATTAGGGAATGTATAGAAAAATCCAATTAAAATTCATATGAAATTTTATTGTGAATAATTTGTTCAAAATTAGATGTATAAGTCATAAAGAAATTTATTTTAAACACGTGTTTGGGATTTCATACTAATATGACAAATAGTTCCCGATAAATCCTGCACGCAAATTAAAATCTTTTGTTTTGAAAAAAATGAGATTTAACAAAGAAGTTAAACAAAATTTAGCTTCTTCTCAGTAATCCAACCATATTCTTTTTTAAATCATCGAAAATATTGAAGTTTAAGGGTCGTAAGACTCCTTAACAGAAAGGAAAAAGACATTTACCCTACTATTTAATCGACCCATTTCACTACTATGCATGGAAATAGGCATGTTTGTAAATAAATTTAATATTTTTTGATGACCTACATTTTAAATAATTCTCGATAGATATCATATGATAGAAAAATAATTTCCCCACTGTTTGGTTTTGAACCGAATATGGCACAGGTTTCGTATGGAACGGAAAAAATAATAACTTGATAATCCCCCTTTCTTCTTCGACTTCAGTATGAAATCAAAGATTTACATGAAAAAGAACAGAAATCAGGCATAATCCCATTTTATAGTGATACTAAAGTTGAAGTAGATGCGAGCATTGTTCAAGAAGTACTTAGAAAATCCAAGATCTTTCGCTTGTAGCATCAAAAATGGTTTCTATTTAGCAAACACCAGGACGCACAAAATATTTGTCCAAGTCTCAGTTACTCGTATTGGTGATTGTGACACCTTTCGTACCTCAAAAATTCTTCATCATAACTTTTCTTCCGATGAGATCGTCCTCGCCTTCTTTGGATCAGATTCATCGGACCCATTATTTTGATTGTTGATTGGATTTCAGCATATAACGATGAATCCATTTATTACAGACCGTGACAACTCGACGTGACAGTACTCAAATTTTTATTGGGCAACAAATGAGTACCAAATCAAAATGAACTTATGAATCTGTGTCAAATTTGTTTCCGCTCCGTTTAACAGGTTGCAGCGCCCAATGGTATCAACAATTTATCTTGAAGATCTCATCTATTTTCATATACATAAACTAATTTACCACATAATAGTGGTAAATTAGTTTGAAACGTATGCATGCAAAAGAGAACGAGGACGTTTTCATTACATTATTTCTACAATATAATTCACCTGGGTTCAATAAACGTCCTAGATGTTTAGATTCATGTAAATCATTCTCATAAAAAAAACTGTACAAAAAGGCCTTTTGTAATGGAACATAGAAAACATCTAACTAGACCACACATAAATATTTGAATGAAAAAATACTCATATAGCAGTACCAACAAATAACAAAGTGGCTGTTGCGAAAGGTGAAAAACCAAAAATTACCACATTATTAAAATTGTGGTTCAGAAATACATTAAAAACTGCAAACGATATGTAATTCATGATTTGCTTTTCTTCGTCGGGAACATGCAAATATGTTCGGTAAGTATAGCTCGCCATTAAAAAATGTATAATGCTGTGATTGTTAATTAACGCGTTCAGAAGCAACACAATGGGTATTGGCGACAGATCTCGTAATTTTGAACCTCGGTCAAATAACGAGGATGATAAATGATATTGCATCTTCTTCTCTAAATTTCCATGTCATGCTACGGTAAGATTTGGAGCCTTAAGTAGATTCCCATCCCAGTAACACCCAGTAATTCATCATCATCCAGTAACACAGCAAGTCTTTAGTAGCGTCAGGCCTCGAATCCATGACTCGAAGGAAACAAATCCGGCCTCAAGTCCGTGACCAGGATCACTAAGCTACCGGGTTCACAATTTATGAAAAATACTGGCTATAAGACATAATAATTTTTAATTAAAATTCATATTATTTCTCGAACAATTGATTCTTAAAATCGTTTATCCGAGCAAGATATGCAATGGGTAATTTTAGAAAGCAAGGGAAAATGTAGGGTTGAGAGTTATAATTTTTTTTAAATATGCTGTTTGTTTTAATAAACACAAAAATAAATGCAGTGAAATAATATAAAATTTGTTATGTGATTGAGAATGAATATAAACCACACTAGGCCTAATAGACCCATACAGGTAAAACGGTAACATTTTGCAACCAGATATGTAAATGAAATTCAATAGAAAATGAATGTGTGTCGGTTGTCTTTAATAGTGACAACAGAAGTCAAAATGCCTTGATAACTATTTGGATTGGGATTCCCTTTGATTCAGTTGCTAAGAGCAGTGCAAAGGCGATCAGAAAAACTTTCTCCGGATTGACAGACCAAGGGTGTAACCAATGTCCTCTTCCGACACGAGGTACAAAATCGTCCCAAAAGGCAGATCAAAAACCAACATTACCAGCAAAATTTTTCCACTATTTGAATAAAGATTATTATGTATAGTTTTTTATCGAATTTTCAACGATCGTAGGTTCAAATTTTGGTTGCTGTTGAAGAAAGTTCAAAGTTTATTAAGCTTTATATGAGAAGTAAAAATTTATATTATGTTGATAAATTCATTCGAATCTTTTGTATATTCTTATTTATTCTTATATGAAGTTATGGATTCTTATGTAAGTCATTTCACAAATAATCTCGTGGTGTAATTCATCTAGGATGTAATACATGAAAAGTATTGATGAATTTTACGATCTAGGCAACACTTCCTGTTTTATAATGAAACATGCTAGATAAAAATGAATATAAAAAACAGAGTTAAAAAATTTCCCGGAATCGTTGCTTTTTATCAAGCAAGTGTTCGCTTCAATTAAAATTTCTCCACTAAAAAAAAGCGCTGATACATTTGTCAACCATTTCAGTAAATATCGATGAAATTTACAGCTAGTTTTTGATGAAGCGTTTGCCGAATTTTGAAATGACGTCTTCAGAAGAACAGGCCAACTTCAAATTCTGTAATTTACTAGAAATTTTCCCATCTGTAACCATTCAGAAGCTGGAGAAAGCATACAGAAACGATACGATGGGGGAAAAAACCGCCAGTATAAGAGTGGTATAAGAATTTCGTCAGGGTTGCACTGGCTTTGAAGATGATCTCTGGATGGACGCCCTCTTTTTTTCTTTTCTGAAGACCACATGATTAACCTTGAATTTATTCCCCAAGGCCTAACTGTAAACAAAGAAATTTACTTAGAGGTCATCAAATGGTTACGACGACAGTCGATGATGAAAACGACCAGAAAAATGTTCAGGAAAGTATTGGTTTTTGTTGCAGGACCAATACCGCTTAACGTTTTATCCTGATTGTAAAAAATTATCTTTCCAGGCTTAGTGCTACCATTTTAGGTAATCTCTCTGATCTCTCGACCTAGCGGAATCTTGACTTTTTTTACACGTTTGAAAATGAAATTCCGTTTGGTAAATTCAGAAAAGATTACTGAAAACACAATAAAACTGCTGAAAAGATTATCCAAAAATGATTCCCTTGATTTTTTAGAACAGTTATGTCAAAGGTGGAACAAGCGCATAAATATAGGATAACAGTAATTTGAAGAAAATAACGTAAAAATACTGTAATTGTCACTGATTTTGTCAATTTTGGGAACATTTTTGAGAATACTGTTATAAACTGAAGCAGGCATTTTTAGTAAAATATATTTCCATTCTTATATATTTTCTCTGTCACAATATAATTTAATTAATTTCTTCCCGACTACATTTATTCAAAAAACAGCAATCATAATTGCATGAAAAAATAAAATTCAACAAGAAAGGCATTTCATTAATGTACCGATTTTAATAAGGTTTCGAAACATTATTCCAAGAAGTTTTTGGTTTCTACTAACTGCGAACTAAAAATGGAGGTATCTTCAAACTCTAAAACACTTAGAAATGTCAGTTATGTGATTTATCTTCTCTTTTATTTTACTGCAAAAATTCATAAAAACAAATAGATATAATTTGATGTTTAAAATTATAGTGATTTTGAAGCTTTAAATGTTAAACTTGCACATTCCATCAAAGATAGACTTTTGAAAATATAATGATAAGAAATATGTATAAATATGTGTTTGATACTACACAAACTAAAGAGTTTGAAATTCAAATTAAATAAAACTAAGCGATTGCAGTTTGAACCTTATGATAAAGGAATTTGAATACAAGCCTCTCATTCTAAAAATAACTTTTGATAGTTTCTCCAGTCTTGTATTCAGTATATAAAACAGAGAATTGTTAGCTACCTAAGGGGCTATTGTTTTAGTTACATCACTTTTGGTGTACTAGATCACTTTTCAATTCCTTATCGTTTGCTTCAGTTTTAATTACATGTAGCTGATATAATATTCAATTTAATATTTTATCGTTTTCTGTAATTTTAATATCGTAAGAGTTTACTATTGTCCATGTCTCGATATCTCATCGTTTACATTAATTCTTATATTTAATTGCGTAATTTAATAATAAGTATAAAAAAGTGCACCTTGGGTAGCTAAATCAGTTCTTTGCAAAACTTAGCATAGCATTTTTTTTTTTTTTTTTAAGTTTTTTTTTTTCCTTCAAATGTCTTAAAAATCTACGTTATGAATGAATAACCGTTTTAGGCTAGAATGCCATTTAGAATTAGTCATCAATTAAGGCGCTTATTAATGTGAAATGCAAAGTGGAGGCAATATGCAAGGATTATCAGTTAAATATTCATAAAACTGCATATTGTTTTTAAATATATCTATATTACGTACCAAACACTGAATTTTAAAATAAACTGTAAATACTTTTTCGCGTTTTGTAATAAGAAATTGAGTTTATTCACTTGAGAAATTTTAATGAGTATATTTTAAATAGAAAAGTATAAGAAAAATACTCTAAATCATAAGGCGAGAATTAGGTGATGCTGGTAGACATATTTAATGTTGTTCATTGTCTTTCAAAGATCTCCTTTTTATTTCAACGCTAAAAAAGGCAAATTCAGATATTTTTAAATATGTTTATAAAAATCGTAAATCCTCCCTCTGTCCTATAATAATAGTAGCAGGTATATAATTTAATTTGCTGCATAATAATATAAGCAACAGAAAATAAATATAAAAGCAAAATTTTATCAAAAAAAACTAGTATCAATTAAATATTAAGTTAAACACATTATTTCTAATTTTGTTACATTGAGTGTTCAGATAGTTTCTGGACTTTTCAGTAATTTTTTTCATACACTTTCCGTCAGGCAGTTCTTTTTCCAGACAAACTCCGCATTTTTTTTTTCTTTTTCTATTCTGTAAATTATTTCATGGTGCTTGAAACTCATTGCCCCCCCCCCGAAAAAAAAATTCGGAGTAATGTAGATTTGGAAACTTCAGTGACGGGAGCTACTGATCTTATGTTGCCTCTTTCGGTAAAAGGAATACGTCTAAGTTTTCCTAAATTTTTCTCCTTAATCTTTGCGTGTACGTCTTCAGTTTAGTTTTTTCAACGAATCAACATAAGTATAAGATTCAAATTGACGATTATCTTTGGAAGTATGTTTTGAAATTCTTGAGATGGTCATCATTCTTTGGCATTAACATTGTTTTCCTTCTAATAAAATTTCACCTTTCAGCAACTTTTCAGTTTTTTTTTTTTTTTTTGACGCATCAAAACTGTACAATCGCAACTCGATCTTTGCTTGCAAATTCTTTTTTTTTTTTCCATTTTGCTTATACAATGGGTTGACATTCAAACTGAAATAAAGCAGCCGATTTCTACACATGAATTAAATTAGATAAATAGTTATGATTCATAACAATTAACGCAACCTAAAAATTGACAGATGTGTCAAAACAAATTACATATACCATGAAATATTGATTTTTATTGAAAGTTCGCAGTTTTACTCTACAGCATAATTTACAGCTGCATTCGCCGATAGTTTCGGCGTTTATTTGCTATCATTATTGTGGGACAAAGGGAATAATTTTTTATATGTATCTCTATTACTTATACCTAGTTCAAAATTCTCTTAACTTTAAAAACGTTGATAGATATACTAAAGCCCAAATAAGAAAGTTTATATGCACATGTATCAAGTAAGAACAAAAGTAGCAGCGTATGATGCATAAAAATAGTATGCAAAAGGGAATAATATATCAAAGATTATTAAGGTTGCAAGAGAATTTTAGTTACTTCAGTCGTTCTGGGGAGCATAATGATGTCATAAAAACTAAAATGAGTAACATTTACTTCCAGAAATGAAATTTATTTCTTGAAAATTTAAATATATTTAGAAGGCAGCACAGTGGAAAGTCTAAAAAATTCAATTACTTATAACTCATATATATGCATATGTTTACAAGTTTTAACTAAAAATTTAAAATTTATTTTTAACTATTAATTTCAGTGCCTGTAAAGCAAGTGCTTATAAGAAGTCCGGGCGACAAAATATACAGCGGATTTATCGGTCCATTTACGGAAGGAGAAAGGCTTGTTCTGATTTGTGAAGCTGTAGGAGGTATGTAGTCATGTGACTTTCATTATTTTAAAATTAATTTCTCTCTCCGAGTGCTATTATGCATTAATCGTAATTAAAGAGAATTATATTTACGTAGGGGTATCGTTAAGGTTTAATTATTACTGAGAAATATCCATGTTATCTGGATAAAACATACTCTTCATATAATGTACATGATGTTATAAATTACAGCTATCCATGTTGATTTGTTTGGTTTCAGGAAGCCGTAGATTGGAGTTACACTTTGTATGGAGAAGATAGTTCAATTTTTTGAGTTCTACAATGACTACCTTCGAAAATTCAGGAAACTCTGCGAGAAATGTATAACTCTAGATGGTGGCAACGCGAAGCCTTAATATTAATAAATGAACGTATATTTCGATTATTTTTTGTTGAAATTAAACCTTTGCGATACCCGGCATAGTAATAAAAACTTTTGCGAGTTATTTCAGTCTACGACTTTCTGAAATCAAACAAATTAATATTAATCTCTGTAATTGGCAACACCATGTAAATAAGTATAAGTTAATATGCAGAATAAATTTTATTCAGATTAGTCAATTGTTTCTAAATAATAATTAAAACGTTACACTACTTCCTAGTATATAATTTTACTATGTTATGTCCTTCAGAATTTGACACATTACGCAAATAAGTAATTTTTTTCTTTAACATGTAATGCAGAAGCTCCATTTAGTATTTCATTATAAGAGACAATATATAGAACACATTTTACACCAGGTAATAAATTATTCGACTCTAACGAAGATGGAGAGTATTTCCAAATATGCTGCTTTTAATTAGATTTAATTTAATTTAATTTTTAGATAGAGAAATTTACTAATATTATTACAATATTCTGACTTCAAATAATGGTAAGTTTGTGATCTATTTGTAAAATGTACGTTATTACCTATTATTTATTGCTATGCAAAGACCGCCATAATTCGTTCCTATGGCAACCAATGATAGCTGAAGATCTTTCTCCAACTCTTGTGACTTACGTGTAAAACGTATGAATTAATGCATATTTATTAAAGTTTCAGAAAGACAGCCTTAATTTGTATCATAAAAACCTGGAATGGCTTAAGACCCTTGGATATTACTGAGTTTTTTCACATCTCTAAGATGTATTCACTGTCACCACATACATAATGTAAGATGCCAACAGAGTTGTTTCGTTCTTTCTCTTACCCCAGGCCGTCCGGTTCCATCCGTGGTGTGGAAAAAAGGACCAACTATCCTTCAGGGATCCATTTCCAGAAGTGAGCAAGGATGGATAAGGAACGAAATTGTCTTCGATCGGTTGAGGAGACAAGACTTATTCACTGAGTTGCTCTGTCAGGCTTCCAACAACAACCTCACGGCGTCTGTCACCTCATCAGTGACCATTGACCTCAATTGTGAGTACATAAGGTATATGAATATTCGAAGTAATTTCACTAATGTTTTCATTTTCCCTTTAAACAAAATGCTTTTTCATAAAGTTTTTATTCCTGCTTTGTTTTTCGGGTTTCAGTGATGGGTTTATTAAATAGATTTATTTCCATGCACATCTTGGGAAAATTTAAAATTTCATTATTACTTTATACCAGACCTGTCCAACCCAAAAGACTTTGCGGGTCACTTTGGAAACACATTTTACTTCTGCGGGCCACATTATATATCTCTCTGTGTGCGTGCGTGCGTGTGCGTAAGTGATGAATTCGATGCGTTAAATGACGATGCGACGTTAGAAACGACAAATTTCCCTTTTCGAGTCATGGAAAGCATCCAATCTTCTCAAACCTCATGAGAAAAATCAAGAACATTCTGCAATAAATTAAGGAAAATTACATTTTATTGAATTAAATATATTTACATGAAATACGATTTTTAAAAAATTATCCTGCATTTACAACATAACGCTGGCTCTAAATTATTAGCGATCAAAAGACACCGAGCAGTCAGTTTGTGTGGAACAATACGTTTCTGAGTCAAATATATTAGACTGGCTGCGGACAGACTGGCTGCTGCTATTTCGAATATTTTGCGTGTCGCATTCCTCTTAGTAATGCACACCCACGCTGTTCAGTTATTTTGCTGGTTAATTAAACATTGAGAATCGTCCAATAACACTTGATGGCCTGTGTACATTTTAAAACGAGCTTTGTAATTGTTTCTGAAAAATTAGAGAAGAAAAATTATGATAAAATTTGAGTCAGGTAGTGAGGTATTCCCATGGTATAGGGTATGAAATGAACGACTTATGTTAAAATGTACTTTTATGTACAATAAAAGTTTAAATCTTTATTCAGATGACCGAACTCCGCGGGCAGCAGGCTGACAATTGTCGGCCGCGGATTGGCCAAGCCTGCATTATATCATGCTTCATGTTATTAAGTTAATTAAATTATTAATTGACCATTGTAATTTGATACGTTTAATTGATGAAAAAGAAGCCTTAATTCCATAGATATCACTTGGATATAGCTCACAATTTGGATTAAAGAGACTCAATACCCTGCGCGCAATTTTTTTAAAATTATATATATATATATTTCTGTATTATGAAATTCTTACTACTTATAAACTTTTTAAACAAACTTTTTTTTATCTCAATTTCTTTACTCAATTACGAGCGTGAATTTAATTGTACTGATGGTATTTATAGTTTTACAATTTTTTTTCTTTTTGACTCTGCAAAAATCAGTAAAAACAGCTATATCTAATTTTGAGATTTTTTTTTAAAAAAAAAATAACTAGTTATCTATATCTTTATTTGATGCACAGAGTTATTAAACATATTATGAAAAACAATCAAAACGGGGTTAACAAGTTATAAGGTAATAGAAGAAAGGGACCAATGAGAAATGCGAGTGCAAATATCCATCAAAAAGTAGTAAGGTAACTTCATAAATATTAAAAAAGAAAATACTCTATGAAAGTTTTAAAAAGAACAGGTTTAGCCATCCAAGATGCGCTTCTGTTATAATAATTATTAAATTACTCAATTAAATATAAGAATTAAAGTAAACGATGAAATGTCGAGAAATGGACGATAGTAAACTTTTCCGATATTAAAATTAAACGAAACGATAAGTTATTAAATTGAATATATTTAAGCTAAATGTAATTAAAATGAATGTAAACAATAAATTATTAAATTGCATATATTTAAGCTAAATGTAATTAAAATTGAAGCAAGCGATAAATTATTAAATTGAATTTTATATCAGCTAAATGTAATTAAAATTAAATCAAACGATGAATTATTAAATTGAATATATTTAAGATAATTGTAATTAAAATTGAAGCAAATTATAAAGAATTGAAAAGTGATCTGGTAGGCAAAAAGTGATCCAACTAAAACAATAGCCCGTTAAGTGGCTAAAAATTCAAAACTTCATATTAAAGACGTAAATGAGCCTTATTACTTTAAGCACATGATAATGATGAAAAGTGAAAAGCTTAGAAAAAGCAGTTTAAATTTTGAAGATCATCGCACGTGTTTGACACACTGTTATTTTTTTTTTTTTTTAATTTCACGTTAAATAATAAAGCTAGAGCTATGAACTTTTGGTGCACACATGTAAAAAGTATTGCAAATAAAATAAGACAAAATATTTTTTCGTTATTGTGATCAGTTGTGTGGTATTTTATCCTCCTCATAAACAATGTTTGTATTGTCCGTATTATAATTTGGCTTAATCATGAATAGTTTAAAAGAGTTCTTACTTTAGAGCAAACAAAAATATAAAATTAATATATAAATTTAGAAAAAAAATAAAAATATAAAATTAATATATAAATTTAAAAAAAATAATAAAAATATAAAATTAATATATAAATTTAGAAAAAAAATAAAAATCAGCAATTTAGTTCTGTCCTTAATGTAAACTCCTTTATATGATAATTCTAACATTCTCATCTTTAGTTATAATTACCAAAAGTTTGTAGAATTCATTTACAAAAAAATCCAAATACAAAAACATTTTTTTTTTCAATTTGTGTTTATTGTATTTATCTGTAAATAACTTTTATTGTACTCACGTAATTCATAATACGCTATTAAATTTTTGTTAGCAATAAATTTTCCATTAAGTATTTCATGTAGATTCATTAAAAATATAAGAATTGTTCAGGGTATTTTTTTTTGGACAAATTTATTGCCATACACTTACAAGTAATCAAACATGATAACAGATCAAACAAAAGTGATAATTTTTAAAAATATTTTTCCTTTTATGATTACCGAAATTATAAGAAAAAAACCTTTTTTCTACACACCTTTCTTTAATATCATCATATTTTCTCAACGTATTGGAAGTTTGCATTACTATTATTATTATTATTATTATTATTATTGTATAATAAACAGAAACTGATCATGTATGAGCCCAACTGATCATATATGTGCACACATAAATTTTTCCTTAATAAATTGTATGTATGTATGTTAATAAACAGAAACTGATCATGTATGTGCACATATAAATTTTTCTATTTCTAAATTTTTCTTCTCTTAACACATTTCTGAGGAGTTGAAACAAATAACAGTCTGCAAATATCATCTCTGTATAATTTCTAGCTGTAAAGCCTCGCACTGCATATAACATAGTGCACTATGGGTTCATGTTTGTACAGTAGGAAAAATGTTCGAGGGTTGTCCAGTGAAGTTCCATCACTTTTTTATGCTTTATACCAGCTGGATGAAGTCTTCAGTTGTCCTAGAGAAGGAGAATTTAGTATTTTCCACCCTCACTAAGGGGTGCATTGCACTCTCCTCGAACAAGAACGATTGTCTGTAGATTGCTTCACAGTAACGGTGTGACGTTGGGCTATCCGCGATTTTCTCTTCACTAACCTTGGAGACTTTTAATTAAGATTGATTGCTTTTGTTAAGCAATCTTTGCCCACCCAAAAATAAAACGTGAATATGCAAATCACAAGCAGGTAGAAATGAAGTGAAGCAGAGGAAATAGGAAATATATAAACTCAGCTTGAGAGCCTAGCGTTTGGCAGTTGTTCCAGAGTTGAAGTCGGATGCGAGAATTATTACAGGTTATTAGCTGTTTCGTGAAAAGTTAGAAGTCAAGACTGCCTCATTTTGACATTAGTGGTAAACGTCAGTTAATTTATTACTGTTAGACCGAGTTAATATATTTAAAGCATAACCTGGGAAGAGCCTGTTATAATTGTCGTTATATTAGCAATTAGTCAATAAATACAGTGTGTACTTGGCTAAAGTCTCTTTGATTGGCTTATTAACTTTTAGTGTTAATACATTAAGTTTAGCTATGGCACAAGAGGCGAACAGGAATAGTTCGCCGTCACGACGGCGCATTAGGTGGATTATCAAAATTGAGAAATTGCCCACGTGAGCTTTGTATTATGCATTTGATGCCTTTATGCTTAATGAAAATAAAATTGTGTCTTCCTATTCTGATGTTAATTGTCATTGGATAAACATCCAAACACCATTTGTAGAGAAGATTGTGAATCACATTGAGAAATCTTTTGGACCGATGTACTGCTTTAACAATCACCCAAAGCTTACAGTAGTACACTCGTGCTGCATTAATTTCACGTTGGTCAGAGGGGATTTGGAAGTATAAAACATTCTGCGAATTCTTAATAAAGCAGTAACGAGGGCCTTTCCGTCAGATAACCGAGTATTGCTTTTAGTGGGGAAGATTCACTTTTTGTATTCTATTCCATGCTGGACTTCTTTGTTTTAGGCCACTAGCAACTGAATAAATTAACATAAAAGGAATAAAACGATACCAAACGACTATTTAAAACTTTAAATAACTTATCACGGTAGCTAACGCAAAATGGATAAAAATCGTCTGCCGCTATTTAAAAAAGTCTCATTTATATTTGATCCATATCGTGAATATAGATTTTGTATAAATCGCTTTTCTGTAAAGAACATTTCTTGAAATGTAAAGCTTACTTTTAATGCATCACATTTAAATGAATGAAACCAATAGCACGTGTGTATTTAACGAATGGGCTAGAGTTAACCGAATTAATCTTAACGAAGAATAAAATAACGTGTGTTTCGGCGTTTCTAGGAATCAGTTTACTCAGTCTCTGGAATTAAATGCTATGTGGAATCTGTTTTGAATAGTTTTCGAATGGAATGAAATTTTCGAGGGGTCTGTTTATTTTCTTCAAAGAGTCTCTAAGGAAAATCTTTGAAGTGGGACGGATTATTCGAATCTAGCGCATTAACTCGGATGAAAGCCGAATTCCCAGTTTTCAGTACATCTACAGTTAACCTAGAATAAGTTATTTGGAAGGAAAATGATTAGACGTGATGAAATATTGAATATTTTAGGAACTAATCTAAGGACTATTTATTAAGATGTGAAGTAGTTAAGTTTGTTGATTTTTAAGTGTGTGCGAGTAGTTTAATCGCTTGCTGTCAGAAATTTATTTGGTTCTTTATTTAATGCCTTACTTAGAATGTTTAATGAATGAACTATGTATATATAATGAATCATAATCTTAATGTGAATCAAATATAAAGAATATTTCATAGGTATAAAGCTATTTGTGTTGGTGATGTATTCTTATGATAAGTTTTATTTCTTATTTCCCTAAATATATATAGCAACATTTACTTCTATTATTTAAACTCTCATAGGCATAGCTGATAATCTACGGATTTTTAAATTTCAGATTGGTATGGATTTTTTTTAATTTTAAAACATCAATTCTTAAAATAATCAACAAAGTTGCGATCTTTAGTAAATTATGAGACTAATTAGACGAATTACGATTAATGAGGATTCTACTATGCCTTCCAATCATTGACCAATCAACTGTAAGAGTTTTTATTAGATTTGTGACACATATAGAAATATATAAAAGAGATTTTATTAAAACACGTTCCTGAACATAGATTATGACAAAATCATTGATAATGTTAAGTATAGCCTGTTATACGTTTCTCCACTAAAAGGCGACTTGAAACAGACTACTATCGTATTACGTAATGATAAGCTTTTATGAACTATACAAAAGAACTTTTTGTCATAAGATATTAAGTCTCTTTTAATCTAAACCATCTAAATATCCTAGTTCATAGCTGTACTGTAAGTATACGTTATTTTACATTAGAATTTTATTTCTACGTTTGGGCCCAACAATCCCTAGACATGAAGCAACGAGCCATTAATTACCACCTGTGGTTAAGTTTTGCATAATATATAAGAGAAATTTATGAGTTTTATACAAATGTTTTAATTATTTTTTGTTTGTAATCATGATATCACAACACTGACTCTGCATTATTTAAATCGTTCCTTTTTAAAAAAATTATGTAAATATACTGAAAATGTAAATGCAAATATCTAATAAAAATAAATTAGGATTTACCGAACATTCTGCACATCTTATTTTAGTAAATACCGGATTAATTTCATTAATTCGAAGGTTCGTTAATATATTCAAGCTATAAATGCAAATGTTATTTAAACTTTAAAAAAAAACATATTTATTATTTCACTGATAATATTTATTTTGAAAGTATGTTACAGGTTAGTAATATACTGGTATCAATTAAAAAAAAACAGCTTTTGGACACTATTTTCTGGGCATTCTTTCTAAATAATTGAACTAAAAATAATATTAATCTATCTAAAATCTATCAAGGATATAAAACGGAGCACAATGCATAATAATTTATTCTTTTAAAATAAATATACAAATTCATAATTTGATGATATTTTTAATTCAATATTTAATGGAAAAAGAAAGCGACACATAGAAAGGTATTTTATTAAGACATTGACAGAAAATTACGACGATTATTGAATCATAAAGGTATTCCTGCCCATTTATTATATCAAATTTTATTTCTCTTAAGTAGCCGATCACATTGACTACAAAAGAAAATCATTTCATTTTTAGGTCAGTTTATTAGACTTATGAAGCAGTTATAACATTTTTATAAAACATTTGTATAAGTGCATCCGACTTTTTACGCTTACATTTATATCTCCTTTCCTCAAAGCTTACAAATATAATTGAATTACATGTGATGATAAATATGTTTTAGATACGAAAATTTGAAGGACATCATGTTTTTTCTAACAATGCATAATTCTTACACTTAGTGAAACCATTGGGAATCCAGATCACAAATCCCCCTAGCGTTCTCACAGCTAAAGAAACCCTAGAGTTGAACTGTCAGAGTGAAGGGTCTAAACCTCCCTCTCAGATTACTTGGACGAAGGGGATGGAAGACGTCACACATCTGGCCATCCACAATGTCTACGGAAGGATATCGGTCAGTAGCCTGACTTTTGTTCTGATGCCTGAAGACAACGGGAAGAAACTGACTTGTAAAGCAGAGAATCCACATTTACCAGAAAGTGCCTTATACGATAGCCTTATCCTAAACGTACAATGTAAGCAAATACTTATTATGATATATATATATATATATATATTTCTTTTCTTTCTTATTTAAATATTCTTAACGACACACCTATTAAAATTAAACTATTTTGACTTCATATTTTAAATATAGTCATTTCCTGTTTAGAATCACGCATGTTATGTTCACTAGAAATATTAATAATTCCATTTTAAAATCTCTGAATTAACAAAATTACGAGAATTCTCCATTTACCTCAGGTGTAAAAACAGTCGCTAAACGTTAACTGTTCTCTTTTGCCTCTCTCCTTCTCTACGAACACCTGTTACATCAGATGCGCACCCTCTCGCGCTAAACATTTGCCGTATCTGGACGCTATAAATTCATATAATGCTTGAATATATGAATAAACGTCAAGATTAAATACCACAAACGACAACCAGCTTTCTTCTTAAAGTTAACACCAACAATAACATCGTCATTATTGAAAGTTAATTATTAAAAGATTATTAAAAGACAAAGTAGCACAAAAAAAGCTTAACACATGGATCAATAAGTCCCGAGACTGTGCGGTCGGGATTTTTTTTTTGAGATTTCCTCCTTCAAACGCACCAGCAAGTCAATATAATAATCACTGTTGATCGATTTACCTTTTTCGAGGTAGTCAATGAAATCACGCCATGCGTATCCCAAAAAACTGACGCCATGACTTTGCCAGCTGACTGCTGCGTTTTCGGACGGCTTTCGCCAGCTGTGCGCCACTGCCGCTTCGACTCTGGAGTGTAGTGATGTATCCATGTTTCGTCCATGGTCACGTAACGACGCAAGAAATCTTTTTTGTTGCGAGTAAATAGCGATAAACAGCTTTCTGAATCATCGACTCGTTGCTGTTTTTGTTCCATCGAAAGCAATCGCGGCACCCACTTGGAAAAAACCTTTTTCATGCTCAATTTTTCATAAAGGATAGCAAATACACTTCCATATGATATCTGTGTCATCTCAGCAATCTCACGGAGCTTCACTTTACGATCTTTCATTATAATTTTTGTCACTTCACTCACATTTTCCGGTGTAACGGCTTCCACAGGTCTACCCGAGCGTTCCGCGTCATTTGTGTCGGTACGACCACGTTTAAACTCGGCAAACCACCGACAAATCGTTGCTTTTGATGGACAAGAGTCCGGGTAACATTTTTCAATCCATTGTTTCGCTTGCACTGTGTTTTTACCCATTAAAAAACAATGTTTTATCAGAACACGAAACTCGGTTTTTTCCATTTTTTAAACAAACTACAAAACGACTTTACTCCAACCTCGATAACTCAGCTGTTTCTGGTCCGATCGACTTAAAATTTTGACACGTTTCAAGCAAAGGTTAGTACTCTAGAAAGACCTGGTTACTGGTTTACTACGAGCGCCATCTCTGGGTTAGTCTCGGAACCTATTGATCTATGTGTTATTTGTGTCTTGTAACTTTTTTTTAAAGTTGTATCATGGAATACTTTCTCAGAACTTTAATTACAATAATTTCAAAAGTATCATGTGAAATCTAAAGTTTATATTCATAATTAGATAGAACCATGAACACATGTACATATACCACAGTAATAATTAATGGCAATAACCTTATTATTGAATTGATATATTCTTTTAATTATAATTGCAATGATAAATTCATCCGATTATAATTGCTCCTATATACTCTTAAAATTATAATTGCGATGATAAATACTTAAGGAATAACTTTGGAAATTTCATTTTTCATAGTCTCTCCCATATTATCCTTGGTGTTTGGTGCCAGTGTCCAATCGGAGCACATCAGGGAAGGCAGTGACGTGTATTTCGAATGCAACATCCAGGCCAACCCACCTATTACTGAATTCCGGTGGCGGTTTCAGTCACATATCTTAGAGCACGACCCTTTATCCGGCATCGTGATTCGGAACCATTCCTTACTGATTCATAGTGTCAGCCAAAAAAACAGAGGAAGATATCAGTGTATTGCAGAGAATAGTCTGGGAAGAGGGAGGAGCGAAGAAGTTTTGCTCAGGATACAGCGTAAGTTATATTCCCTTTTATACTGCATATTCGAATGCTTAAAAATGTATCTTATTTTATGCTGATTAGTTAAGTATAGGTATCATCGTAACGACTTTACATATTTTGCATTGATAATAATGCTTTTATAGCTTCTCTATTTCAAAATCAACAGATTACCACCTTTATGGATAGTGATTTCATTTCTATACATTCGCTCTGATATTTAAGCTTCAATTTGGAACTTACTAAATTATTATAAAATATTACATTCAAACCTCATAGGAGTTTTCAAAGTTTTATTGTCTCCATTTTTCCATGACTCAAAGGCATTCCACTTAGCTTTGCATAATCGGATCAAATAAGCTCAAACAAATTAACTACGGAAACAAACAAACCTCAAACAAACGGACCTAAGCAGGAAATCCGAGATTAATAAGTAATTATTTTGCTGTTTTACTTCAAAGTTGTTTGTTATGTCCAAGCACAGGACCGAGCTAAATATTATACAGTATGTTTTTAGTTCTCAATTTGAATTAGATTCTTCAGTTACTATTTAGTTTATTTTTAGATTAAGGACTAAATAAACAGAATACCAAACGAAATAAATAAAAATAGATAAATGTTATTAACTATTTAAAAAATCAATTGCGTACCCTACTGTCAAATTTTTCTGGTTCCGCCTTTGGATGAAATTGTAATAGGAGCAACTAATACAAAACTGATGCAAAAAGAAGCGCTCCTTTGAAAATTCCACTAAGATTCAGTGTGAATGTTATAGTGTCTACCTGTTGTATAAACATTATAACGATGAGCTATATTTCGCTTTTTTTCTATTAATTATCTTGAAGAACTTTCATAAATTGAATAAAAAAAATAAAACCTCCGCCCAATGAAATGAAACGTTATCTAGAAAAATTAGTTAAACTAAGGAAGTTTAATGATGTAATAATGAAAAAAAGATACATAAAATATGGTAAAGTTAGTAGAAAAAGAGATAGTGAAATAGGAATTGAATAGTTCGTGGAATATACTTCTGCGAGCTTTAATTTTCTTTCATATCCTTGATCAAAAATCTGACGGTATCCAGTAGAAGTTCAAAATAAAGTTTCGACGTAACTTTATCTTCATCTTCTCTCACACGAGTATCAGGCTAAACTTGATATTCAAAATTTTTGTAAAACTTGTTAGACTTTTAGACTTTGTTGTTGGAATTGTTAGAATTTTATAAAAAAATTATTAGACTGTGAAGTGGTAGAGAGCATTTTCCTTAATAGTATCAATAAATAAATTATTAGACATAACCAGGAATGTTTGTACCTATCCCAGTCAGGTGTGACGTCACAAGGAAAATTCAGAAAAAGTCTGTATCTTTTTTCCCAATCGAGTTTTCACCTTGGTTCCAGCACTTTGGATAACATTCATTTTGTCGCCAAAGAGGCTAAGTTTCTCGCCAAGTCTCGCAAAAATTTGGATGTCTATTTTCCTTTATCAGAGAAACGTTGCAGGAAAGAGTCATTTCGGGTTCGAAATAATACATTAAGTTATTATATAACTTCATTATTAGTGTTACTGAGAACTGATATTACACAGTTTACAATTTTAAACAGCAAATTTAAATAGACTGTAATTTTTTTCATTCTAAAGCTTGACCTATCCTTTGAAGTGAAAATTTATTTAGAGTCAGTAATGGTGAACTTGCAACTATTGTTTGATATAGCTAAAATATAATTATATATTTCCCCATTTGTTGCAACTATTAAAGTTTCAACTTAAATATTTATCTGTATACCAGGATAATTCAAAAATATTAGTTTTTAGTGACAGACAGAGTTTCTAAGCAAACTGGTGTCACTATTATGTGCTGACATCTATTGAATGGCACCAAAACAAATTTGAGACTAATCCTTCGGTTAGTTTTAATTGATACCGCGTCGAGTTGTCATCAGCATTTTGCGTCGGGTTTTATGAGATCTGGGTTCATCATAATACACTGAAAACCGAGCATAAATTAAAACAATGGGTTCTTTCCGAAGAATCTCCTCCAAAAAAATGAAGTCTTTCTTATGGGATTGAAACTTTATAGCGAGGAATTTATTGGATGGAAAGGGAGTCAAAAGGACTTCTTAGAAAAAGAAAATTTGATCAATGAACAATACGCGGGTTAGTTACACTATTCCCATTCCTCACACAAGTAATTTTAACACCAATCCTCATGTTTATTCTTGTCTCTTAGATTTTTATTAATACCTGAGTTCTAAATATTAGCCTCTACGCTTTTATGTTTATGTGACAGTTCCTGAAGATTTTGTTACGCTCGATATCAGCATGTTATGTGCCGTATGTATGTCACAAACATTGTTTAAAAAGAGTTTCATTTTAAGAAACATAAACAGTATAATACATCTTCCCCAGTATGCATTGTATTTCAGCATAAAATAATTTTCCATATTTTATACATTTATGTAAACGTAAGTTGTATTTAATCAAAAAAGAAAAATCACGAATATGTTATAAGTTTAAACGATTTTATTGAAAGATTAAAAAAAAATTGAATATTGCAAAGGCCTAATGGATCCATTTTTCAATAATGCGCCTTTTATTAATTTTATGGAATCAGGATTTTAAAAAATTATATACTCAATAAATCAATTGCATTTTTATATTCATCACAAAAATTGTCAAATGTCCAAAAAAGTAATTTGTGGAAGATTCCACAAAAACTAAATTATTATTTTATATTTATATTTATGTTTAGAGCTAATTGTCTTGAGTCTTGTGCACAGTTTTGGTCTATATTCAAGATTTACCAATATTTCGAAACTACTTTTGATAAATAATTTGCTCTTATTTATTTACAAAAATAATCCACGATATTCAATTCTGTGAATTCATGGTCAGGAGTGTATTTTTCTGAAATACTAATGAAACTATTGCATATGTATGTTTCCTCTGTAACTATATTTCTAATATTTAATTTATTTGTATGATAAATAAGAAACGTTGCGGCTTTTGTTACTTCGAGAGCCTAAATTACATTTTCGTAGTATTCTAACATTTTCGAAATCCTTAAAAATGATAATTTAGGAGAAATGTAAGTAAAAAAGTGGCGAAAATATAAATTATTCATGTAGATTCTTGTTATATTAATGCTGATTTAGGGTGGAAATTTGAAAATGAAAAATGTACTCATTTTTCATTGTTGTATTTGGTGAATTGTGCCAGAATACACATTTGACACATATTGAAAATAATTCTGTTGTATAAGAAATAAAATTTCAGATAAAATATGTTAAGTAGTAGAGATGTAATTTTCCGCAAAAAATTTCAAATATAGCATGCTAAATCACCGATTTAAATGTTTTATAAAGAAACTCTCTGATTGTTAAATCTGCAACATTTTAAAATTTTCCTGCAAGTTTGAGTTAACGTTTTAATTTGTTAAATAAACTGCATTTGTAGGAGATAAGATTTATATTTGATTTTAAATATTATATATTAGTTTCTGTTCAATTGATATTTCTTTGCACTTGACCGAATGATGCCACAATTAATTAAATGACATCGTTAATTAGATGTCGTTATTTACTGTAGCAAATACCCATTAATAATTGTTTTTTCAAAATATCGTTTAGTAAATTAATTTTACCTCTTTCGTAAAATTGTTGTTAGTTACTTTTTTGTTAGATAAAAATTGTTTGCTATGTTGGGGGGCTGCTGTTGTAACTGTATTTTGAAAATAATTTAGGGCTTTTTCAGGTTGAAATGATACGCATATGTAGCTTTTGTGTCTTCGTTAAATCAATACTTATTTAGAATGGTAAATGTGATTAATTTCTTTTTCGCAATGTAAAAGTTTTCAAACGGTTTTTACCAGAAAGGTGCAAATTATCCAATAAACCATCAACTTCATAAAATATTTTACAGTTTGTAGGGATTACAGTGAAAGCATCAACTGATGATTCTTATAAATAAAAAGTAAGTCTTTAATCAAATGTATTGAAATACCTTTTCTAATTAAAGAACATGCAAATTTATAAAATTGTCGATGGATTTGATACTGAAATGAATGTTATGTGAACAGAAATAAATTGAAACTAATTATATAAAGTGGGAGCTCCTTATTACCATAATTGTACTCGACTGTGTATTTTTTTATTCATATAATTTAAATGTTTTACATGAAAAGAAGAAATACAAAACAAACTGCAAAGAAAATTGAGTTTGAGGCGTTGATAAGACAATACAGCGATTCTTACACTGAAGCAAAACCACAATTACCGAAAAAAATTCCGTGCGTGTGTACATCCTAAAGATTACTTTACTTTTATAATGATTTGTGAATTACAGTACCTGATTTAAAAAGAGCTTTGATCAAGTTTACGGTTAATTTTCAGGCTTCTTTAATTGTTCAAATATTTGCAATAGCCTTCAGCAAACATTGAAAGATTTTTTCCCCTTTATTTCTTTCTAAAGAGGAACATTTTAGCATAAAACTTCCTTTGGGGAAAAAGCAGTTTACCACCAGTAAAAGACTGAATAGTATGGTTTAAAAAGAATAAAATTAAGAATATACATTAAAATTTTTCAACAGCTGAAAAATTAACTCTCGTTTAATTTTTTTTCATTTGTTTTTGATATTATTAATAATTTTGAATTGTTTGGTGAAATTAAAATTCCGGAAAACCATATTCAAATTTTAAGTAATAGCACTTAATATTATCTAAAATAGTATATGCAATTACTGACTTTTAACTTATTGCAGATAATTTACATATTCTTATTTAGAATACATTTTTTAACTTATTCGATTACTTGAAGTTCTTGAAAATTCAAATTAATCCTAAGTTGCTCTCTCTCTCTCTCTCTCTCTCTGATTATCGTTACAACTTCCCATATATAATTATTTTAGAACATATTCAATATAAAAATAAACACGAAAAATGTTTATTTTATATTTAAAAGATTAGTTTTTTTGCATAGTTGTTTATATAAAAATAAATATTGCCGTTACTTTTAAGTCTTACACATGCGCCTGCTTTACCCTATTGGCCATTGTCGCGGATTGACATTCGGCATTGTTTTCATGGAGTAGGGAACTCGAGTTCTACTAACACTATAAACCCACCTTATAGCGGATCTGATGAACGTTAAATATGGTCGAGTTCCCAAAGTCAATCCGTTAACGAGGTGCGGAAGGTTGGAGAGGGAGACGTCAGTTCAGGTATTTTCCTCGCCACTTCATCGAGGTTCAAAATTGCGAGGTCTGTCACCAATGTGTCGTGCGTTTGCTTCGTGTTGCTTCTCATTGAGACGTTAATAATTAATGTCAACAATCACAATCAGTCTTACACATATCTAATATTGAACTTTTCCCTTTCTTTAATAAAAAAGGAGAAAAGAAATTCAAATTTTTATTCAATCATTTATTTTTTTTCCCTCAGATTCTCCCGTATGTATTTCCCATCAGCAGCACTCTTTCGGAACCGTTTGGCAGGGAAGAATCAATCTCACATGTTCTGTTGAGGCCGACCCCAACGAAGTGACTTTCACGTGGACTCTGAACGACTCGGTGGTGGCGGATTTGGCTGGTGCACCCACTCCAGTGGGGTCGAAGAGTGTCTTGGAATATCAGACAATGACGAGAAGGGACTACGGTTTTATTCAGTGTCATGCAAAAAACGCTGTGGGGAAAATGGGAGAACCATGCGTTTTCAACGTTGTGCCAACTGGTCAGTGTTTCTTATAATCTAAGTATGTTTCTTGTAGAAGTCTCTAAATTTTGTTCTCTTAAAATGGCTTATCTAAATGCAGTTAATTAATTCATACAACTCCATCTTTCAAGCTTTCATTCATTTCATGCAAGAAATACATTAAACTTTGTTTACCTTTCACTGGTACATTAGATATATTTGAGAAGTACTTTCTGTACATGTAAATAGGGACTGTTTTTTGTTAATTTAATAAATTTATAGTCGTTCTTACAATTTTTCTTCTTTAAGAAGAATGATTTATGGAAACTTTTTTTAAGTATTCTGATAGAAATAAATCATTATGCATTACTTTGCTTTTGCATAAAATAATTTCCATATTAGCAACAAAAAGCTTCGTCTTTTATATTTTTTTTCATTTGTAATGGGTATCTAAAGGAAATGCATAGGATACTAAAAAAGTTATTTTAATCAATATTACGCTGATATTAAAAATGTAATGCATCATTAAACTCAAAATAATTTTTTATACAAATTAAATGAAATTCTGACTATTTGTATCTGTTTTTTGTGAAGAATATTGAGTTTTTACTTCATAAAATAAATTACGGAAAAAATGTCATGCATAATATGTGTAGACGTTCAAAAAATACAGTTTTTAATTGTAATTTAATGTGCAAACTAAAGTCATGCACAATTAAACTAATCATATGTTAACTATTACTTAAAAAATTTCATTGTGTACTAAAATATTTGTATCTCTATATGCCTGCTTTTTCTTTTGCTTGTTATTTTTATCATATTTTTGAGAACTTTAACAAGTTTACGTACCTTGGTACTGTCCCTTCCAGTGATAATGATATTAATCTCGAAATTGATAATAGGTTACATATGACTAGTAAATGTTATCAGAATACCAAAAATTTCCTTAAGTCAGTGCTATTGAGTTTGGTTGAAAATATTATGACGTTAGACTATCTCATCACTAAACTTAGGGATATTTTGCAGTTAGAATTGCATAAAGTTCTTATTAATTTCCTGCCAAATGAAACGTTAGTAGGAAAATTAGATAAAGAAAAATGATTTATTTCCTTATTTAAAATTTAAATTATTCTAAATATATGTACAGAATATCATAGCTCTCACTACAAAATTTGTCAAGTTATTTAAATCTTCTTGAACAGTATAATAAGTCATTTTCTTGAACTTCACAATTTTGAACTGCTTTTTCTTGGCATCTTAATTTTCATGAAAATCATGTATTTAAAATGCTAAGGCTTTTTTTTTTGTAATCAATATAACGTTTTGAAATTTATTCTGGTTGTTTTGCATAACATGTTCTACGGTTATTTTGCAATAAAAATCTCTTCAAAATTAGATATTACTCTTTTCTAACTATTTTTTATACAGTTTGAATGTAAAAAATTGTAACATTATAAATAACTCTAGTGAAACTAAACCTATGAAAAGAATATGAGAAACACTTCGAAATATTAAGAAAAAATTGCTTAAAAAATACTGAAATTTTTAGAAGTAGTAGGATATTTTTATAAAAAAATTAAATATTTCAAAAATTACAAAATTCTAAATTATTGAAAATGAAGTTTTTTTCTGAAATCTATACCTTATATATGTTGAAATATGATAAATAAAGAATTGTAAATTATCTAATAAATATCTGAATTTTAAAAAAGCTACTCACAGGTTATGGTATCCCTTTCATTCATTTTTTTAAAAAAATATTTAAAAATATCATGTAAATAAAAACACGTTGAAGGTTATTTTATTACGATAGCGAACATTTTACTTATTTAATTCCGATGGCAATGTATTTCATTTCCAAATCTATTTTCATCACCTTAGGTCCACCACCACCCCTTCGTAACTGCGTAGTGACAAATCAAACAACCACATCCCTCTCTGTCTCATGCGACCCAGACGATACTTCCAAGCAGCCCACCTATCACCTAGAAATGTACGACATGCGGAGGGAAGAACTATTAGCAAACATCACTTCTAGGCATGACCCTTCCTTCTTCGTTAGGGGTCTTCCTCCAGGATCCTCTTTTATTGTGGCACTTTATACAACCACACCTAAAGGGAAAAGCGAGACGGTGGCTCTTACTACAAGCACTGTGCTGTCTTCTGAAAGACACAAAGGTAAAATATTTCACTTCTTATTACTTTCGTCAGTTAATTTTCGTTAAAAATTTGTGTCACAATTGATGATATCCTCGTGGTAATATATTTTTAATTTTTGGAAGCAAATGCAATCAATAATTTCCTTTGAAATATCGCTACACATTTCAAAGGCAAAAATAAAAATTGTGTTTTATCAGACGCATCTGCTCGAAAAAACTCGTGAGATTTTTTGCTTCTTTTAAAATTGTTCTTCCCTTAGGAGACACAAGAATGGTTCATTTATTTTTTTCAAGATTGCTAATCAAGCTATCTGCTTTTTTATGTTTTATACACCGTATATTAACCCATTGACTATTAGGTTACTTTTTTTTTCTGTTAGCGATACCATCGTGACGTAATTTTGTAACAGGAAATCATGGTGATTCCTTTCGACAGCGCTGAAATGGTTTTTCTTTTATCTTTTTGGGTAATATGACATCACTCTTTAAGATTATGAAATATTTATTTTTTACATGTGTTTTTATAAAAGTAAAATCATCTTCATTGGCCAGATATCTGAGAACACCTAAAACGTTTTTCAAAATTGCAACATTTTAGTATTTCTAAAACGTATCGGAAGAAGATGTGTAATTTAAAATTTTATTTCGAAGTTTTGTAAAAAGAATATTGTATAAATTAGACTCATTCATACATTTTGTACATTTTGTAGAAAATATTCAGAAACTATAAAAATAAGGATGATCTAATCCAAAAAAAAAATGAAGCACGAGTAAATCCTTTAATAATTAAAAAGAATATTATTTCATTACATTTAAATTTAAAAAAAGTTGTAAAATACCAAAAACTGAACTTACACTCATTGACTTCGGAAACCACTCAAGTATATAAAAGAGTTACATTTTTGTTTTAAATAGAAAATTATATTTTAGTGTATTTTATAATAATTTTTAACATAGTTTTTCTAGCCAATAAAAGAATGGACACATTATACATAGGCAAGAGAAAATTAATACAACTTTCGAAAGACGCAGTAGAAATGGTTTTCTTTTTCCAAAAGTAGCTCATATTGGGATTCAGCTTAAGTATTTCTAGGTCATAAAAATTGTTCTACAACAATGAAAGCTCGAATTTTTTAATTACAATTCGTTAAAGCACCATAATCTGAAGGTACTTGATGATGAAGAACTATTAGCAAAGTATTAATGCGGCGGGGGGCCTTTTTGAGAACAACTATATTAGATCATGGCCCAGAAAGTAAGAGCACTTAGCCTCTGGCGCTCAAAGGGAATTTTTATCAATAAAATTGACTACCCTGTGTTGTTTACTATCAAAGTGATGGGAGTGGAGTCCGTGTTCGTTTGCTTCAGTCAATTAAAACTCTTGTCGTAGGGCCGTGTTGAAATGAATGTCTCGATTCCAATTTCCTCCAGCTACGAGTTGAGCAGCTATTCCGGTTTCTTCTCGCGAAGGAAAACGCATCGTTCCAGATTTTTTTTTTTTTTTTTTTTAATAAAAACTGTTTATTGGAATGATGTCGCGAACCGTACTGGTATGTACAAGTGGTGACGTAGGTGTAAGTCTTGCAGAAAAGTATTCAAAACCGTTGTTACGACTCAAAAAATTATAGTCTTTGGTACATAGAAAATTTTGTCTTTTGGTACCATAGAAATGTTCTCCGAGTTGAATTTTTCCTTAGAGAGAAGCAATTAATTAATTGTGGTACTGAGAAGCTTTAAAATATTAAAGAGGGTGATACAGAATAAAAGAACTGAAATGTGAACAAAGAAAGAGTGTTTGTTGCATGACAATGCAACGCAACAACGACAAAAGTGAACCCTGGGCTCATTCGGTTGGGACATCATACAAACAACTCTCACAGCCTTGATCTGGTATCTTCAATTTTTTTATCTTTTCACATTTTTAAAGTCGTAAATATATGAGAAAAGTTCATCAATCTCAGATTAGCCTCAGAGTTTCATCCAAAAGGCGACACAAAAAATTTAACAAAGGTATATAAAATCTCATCCCTCGGATCGTAAAATGGATTCCGAAAAATAGTGTACAAAATGTAACTTGGACTATTCGCGAACACTCCCTCAACTATCATCTGGCTCTACGTTCTGAATTTATGTTAAATTTTCTAGTTTCTTTCCAGTCAAATGAAACGTGATTACGCAAATTAGATAAAAGTTAATAGTGTAGTGAATAGAAGTAAAGACATTCATTTAAAAACGACGGAAAATTGAATATAAGATTGTAAAAATATAAAATAGGAACAAAAATGAGTTGAATTGGGCGTGGAGTATACTTTCATGTGTGTGTCAACTCAACAAAATAAGAATCCGACTTTGCGTGATTGAAGCTGCCTCTATAGCCGATAAAATCTTCATTTAGAATCCGTATACGGGGCAGGCTTGATATTTCAATTTTTAGTAAAACCTGATGGTAACCTCTTTGATTAACACTGAACTGGTAAAATGTATTTCCCTTGGTAACATAAATATTTTATTTTAGTAAACATACTTGTGTTTAATATTAATGCGGAATTTAAGTCGTAATATTAATGCGGTGAATAAGAACAGAAATGGAGATTCGCTACAAATGCAAGCGTATAAGTTTATTAATTTTTTGAAAATGCATCGCCTTTAGAATTTTTAAGTAAGGAAGCGCTATAACTTTCCGCATAGCTCTCGTATTTAAAACCATTCCATGATTTTTTCAAAACTCAATCCACAGTCACCCAGTTTTCCTGGTCGCGAGATTGCTGCTGGCGTGTATCCATTCAAATTAAATCGTAAGTTTCAGTCTTGATGTCACTAAATTCACCTTTTGTAGGTGATATATACACATGAAAGGAATGAGACACAAATTCCTCACGTTTGGTGTTGTGTGGAAGTTTGAAGAAAGAAATTCGCTCTCAGGTGTCGCTCTCGTTACTTGACAGTTCAAAATTACTAGATCCGTTGTCAATAGCCCTCGTGTCACTTTCTAGTGTACCTTTGATAAAACAATCAATCATTAAAGACTCAATTCCAATGTCCCCCCATTGCCCATTTAAATTACCTCTTGCATTCCAACGACAATAGTGTTACTGATGCACTCACAGAAAGAGGTTTGATTAAATTTGATGTTTCGTGGTTTTAAAAGTAATTTGTGTATCTTATTTTATAAATCATAAATTTTTATTAATGTGTTTCATATATTTAAGAACCCTGCAGAGATTTTGATAATTTTATTTATTTATTTTTGCTAATTGCTGAGAAATCAAAAGTCACGAGCAATAAATGCTGTATGCTTAAAGTTTTGTTGAAGAAAAACAGAAATATTATTTCAGCTTATTAGTATTTTACATTAGTAATTTTTAAAAGACGCATTTCTGAGGATTGAATTTTAATAATATTTAATGCTTATTTATATTGGTTGAAAAAAAAATGTTAAGTGCTCTCCAATTTTGGCCGTTTGGGATTGGATAACGATTTTATTCTGCCAAACATTTACTTTCCTGTAACCCTTAAGTTATTAGTTCTTAAAATAATTTGACGATCTATTTTAAAACTCGCTAAAAATTGTAAAAATCACCCACCTGCATCCGATACTGCATTTTAACTCTATTCCATTTGGAAAGAAAGATTATATTCAAAATCTGAGGGAATTTATTTTGATACACTGCGATTAAATGTGCTACATTTTATCGTTTCCTGCTTTCGTTCGATAATTGCTTTTGCTCATTCCAGACGAAGCGAGAGGAAATCTCTTGAGTGTCGTTGTTTTAGTTTCCCTTGCTGTTCTTGGAACACTGGCTATTTTGGCGATCGTGGCGGGAATAATAGTGTTCAGAAGCAAAACAGAGCCAGCTGCTATAGAAGGTAACTCTCTCTCTCTCTCTTCAATGTTTCAATTATTTACCTAACATTACCTATCGACAAGGACTAAATCTTGTATCCTTTTCTTTGTTTTTTTTCAGAGAGGTTTAAAGATATATTAAAGCATTTTCAAATATTATTTCTCCCAAAATATACAATACTACTTTATAGCTCATGGGAAAATTATTTATTTGAGAGTTAAGGCTTCCATCTTCCGGCCATTTTGATTTCGTGAACGTAATGTTAATCCTATGGAATTTCTTCTACCGTCCTCAATTCTATACTATTTTGACTATTTGAATGCAAAAAAGTGCACCCGAAAAAGTTATTACTCCTATTTTTTTATTTACTTATTTATTTTGTAGTTTTTCCGTTTTTTAAAAACTTTTCTAAAATATTTCGAAAATTGAGGATAAAATACAATATTCTGCATAAATTTTCATCATTTTTTTTTGTTCTTTCGGAAGCACTTTTTTGCATTCAAATAGATAAAAAAATTAAATTTGAAGACGGTAGTTGAAATTCCGTAGGATAAAAATTACGTTCACGAAATCAAAATGACCCGTATAAGGGGGAGGGGCATAAATAATGGTTACTACATTGTTAAGTGCTTTCAAATTTCACATTAAAGCTCATTTTTTTTAACTAATAGATTTTATTGCTTCAGTAAATTCTTGTAAATAAATAGATGAATGGTAACGTAATTACATGAAATTTTTAAAAATTATTTTAAAGGTCGTTCGCGAATAAATTCTCATATGAAAATAAATAATTTTACGTGCAATTATTTGAAAACTTCTCAGGCAATAACTAATATTTTTTGTGAATTTGAGCTGCATATAAACTGCTGTTTGTAGAAAATGCAACACCATGAAGGAACACTGAATCCAATGAAATTCACAAATGTCAATTATAGGAGAAAGGCAACGAATAAAGCCAGAGTCACCGCGCAGCGCCCTCTGAATTGATGCTGAAAGCGTATAAATAAAGTGCTGTAGCGGGACGTTGAAAAAAGTCTATGATTATTTGTTAGTGGCAAACGTTTAGTGAGACCTGAGTATGCCTCCACGACGGAAGAATAAGAAATTCAAACAACTTACGGAGTTTGAACGAGGGAGGATAATCGGCCTTCGAGAAGGAGGATTTTCCTATCGCGCAATAGCAGCTCGTATGCAGCGGAACAGTTCCACAGTGATGCGAGTTTGGAAGCAGTGGACCGACGAGCACCGAACAACTCGAAAAACAGGCACTGGACGACAGAAGGTGACGTCAGAGCGCGATGATCGACACCTGCTCCGCATGGCGGTGAATGATCGCACAGCTTCCTCCAGGCAGCTGGCAGCACGTTGGTCTACTGCTACAGGTGTACAATTGTCGGCTTCGTCAATTCGTCGTCGTCTGCTGCGCCGTGGATTGCGTGCAAGGGTGCCTTTATACAGGATTCCCCTCACGGCGAATCATCGACGGCTGCGTCGGCAGTGGGCTCTTGAGCACAGAGACAGGCGAGCTGATTGGCACCAAGTTGTCTTTTCAGATGAATCACGCTTCAATTTGTGGACCCATGATGGCCGTGTTCGTGTTAGACGTTATGCCGGTCAACGCTGCCTTCCTGAGTGTATTATTGAACGACATAGTGGTCGAACACCCGGAGTTATGGTCTGGGGTGCGATTTCGTATCATGGACGATCCAATTTGATACGAATTGAGGGTAATCTCAATAGCAACAGGTACGTCCGTGAAGTGCTACAGCCCGAAGTCGTTCCTTTCCTTCAAAACATCCCTGGAGCTATCTTTCAGCAGGATAATGCACGCCCACATGTTGCGCGGACTGTTCGAGACTTCTGTTCAGCACAACGCATGCAACTTCTTCCTTGGCCTGCTTATTCACCGGATATGTCGCCTATTGAGCACGTGTGGGATATGGTTGGTCGGCGTCTCGCTCGTGATCCGCGTCCTGCAGTTTCCAAAGACGAACTTTGGTTGCGCATACAAGCGATATGGAATTCTCTTCCTCAAGCAGATATTCACCATCTGTTTGACTCCATGCCACGTCGTATAGCAGCACTTATTGCAGCGCATGGTGGCTGCACCAAATACTGATTTCGGACGCTTAATTTGTTTCTTTTGTTTTGAAAATTTCATCATTTATTTGTATCAGTACAAGTCGTTTCTGCATTAAATTTCATTTGATTCTGATGATTCTTTCATGGTGTTGCATTTTCTACAAACAGCAGTATATATCTATGATTTTAAGTAAATTATGTGTAATGTTTTTAAATAAATTGACAAATGAACGATCTTGCAAAGTATGCTATTCAATAAAACTAGTTTTAAAGTAAATTTATTTTGTAGTTGCTTATTAACATTTTTACTATAATAACAATAGTTTTGTATTCCATAAAACAAGTAAAAACGTTTGTGTCTATACGTGTGCTTATTTGAGAATAAATTCTACAAAGTACCTAATAGAAACGTATATTTTCTATTTTCTGTTGAAATCGCATGCCTGTACACAGATGCAATTTTTACAATAATTTCATTTTTATTCATGTATATTTAGTTTACTCATGTACATTATCAAATTTCCCAAAGCATTTATTTAATTTTTTTATAACTTGTTCAATACTTAGAGGAAACTAACGTCCCAGGTAAATAAAATCTACCACTTTTTTAATCATTAAATATTTGTTTCAATTATTTTGGGAAATTAGACGGCTGATTTGAAACTATTATACTATTCATTAGTCTTTTGCAAAGGATATGAATAATAACTGTATGATATTTTCTAACGTCTTAAGATGGAATTTAAATAATTTTACATAAATGTACGAAAAAATTTTTTAACTGTTAGACTCTCGGGATATTTAGTTTCCTTGAAATTTTAAAATAACACAGTTCAATAATTCTCATTTTAATTATGATTGATACCTATGATTTTGAATCTAATTAACAAGCTCAGTGCGTCCTTTCTGTCCGTGGAATTTTTAAGTAATAATTTTCTTATATTACAATTAGTGTTAGTATTTCGTAAACTATAGATCGAATTAAATCAAAATATGCAACATACATATTTTTTTCTTGGTTTTCTTTTTTATTGTACGTTAACTAATTCTAAATAAATCTAATTATTTTCTTTTAGTAGCAACGACAGAAACAGAATTGACTGAAAAGTAAGTAGTACTTCTATTTCATTCATTAACCACTTCAGAAAATAAGGTTCTCTCTACTTTTTTGTGTGTATTTGTTTTGTGCGATTTGTACATTTGAATGGTTAAGTGTTCAATATAATTTGATGTAATGGCTTTCTTTTATGCATCAAATCGTACTTTAAAAAATAACATATATCCACCTGAAAGTAACTATCTTAAACGCATCATTGCTTAAATTTTCTAAAAGTATATAGTTGTGACGTAGATAGCATGAGTCAGGTATGTATAATCCTCTTATACATACCTGACCTCTTATACTCCACATACATCTTCATCATTCATAAATTATTTTAAAATACACAGTACCGCATGGTATTTTAAATTAAATGGTTTTGTTTTAAAAAAAATGATATTCATCATACATGAACACACATGAAGTATGCATTCCAAAACAACTTTGTTTTCAAATTATTTCAAATTATGTATAAGTATTTATTATAGTTTATTCCAGTGATAAAGCAAAATGAGAATTTAGTTTTTAGAAATCAAAATAGACATCAATGTTAGGAATGGATTTCCAAACATTCAATTTGATAAGTCCAATATTTATAATCATTTAAAATTTTAATGTTTATAGCAATTAAAGGTTTAATGGTGCACTTACAAGAACTGTCTTTTTTTGTAAATCTTTCTTAATGCGTATTAGAGAAAATTAATAACATATTGTGATGTTTGCTGAAATTAAATTTCTGAATAATAAGCCATGTGTTTTAATAAGAGTTGGAAATAAATAACAAACATATTTAAAAGTGCAGAATTTGCACAATTCTACTTTATTAAATCTACTCTTTTCCTTCTTCGGTTTTCATTAATTGCGGCTATTCTTATATAATTGTTTATACCATTATTACTGTAAACCAAATATATTATAATTAATATTCCAAGTTTCCTCTTCTCGAAATGATCAGTTAATATAAAACATGATACAAATCCATTTATGAAATTAAATTCTCCCCAGGGAACGAATATCTCTCTAATTCTGTGGCAAGCACTTGATGACTCCAATTCATTTTCTCCCATTCATTTCCCTCAATGAGCAAATCATTAAATTTTTCCCCTGAAAGAAATCCCCATTCTTTGTTTGAAGACTTTCAAAACGTCAAATGTGGGAAATGGTTGTTTGAGAGCGCGCCATTTCCATTTCTTTTTAATGAATGTTTGAATTCTGCGCATACTAATGAAAGGATAGCTTCTTCAATGATTTCATTTAACTGTAATAACTATCTAGGGGAATACAATTATCATCGAAATCGTACATGGGAAAGCTATTAAATTTAAAAGCCTTTTTTTCAATTGAAATGTAAATACTTGGTAAATATAATTTATTTTCATTTCTAGCTGCCAGTTGTCTTTGATTAAATTTCATTATTCTAATCAAGTGTAATTATTATCCTATTTTCTGAATTTATATAGCATGATAATTTTAAGATCAATATTGAATTGCAGAATTTGAAAAGAAATCCATTAAATTGATGAAACAATAGATCAGAGTATATCAGTTGTAAATGAGTTTTCTTTTTTTTTCCTAATTGATTTTTTTTTTCATTACAATATAGAGAATTTTCGGAAGAAGTCGCGTTAAAGTTACTTTAAAATTATTTAAATAGAAAATTTTCAATATTGTTGAATTCTACTATTCAGTTAATTACATTAGAAAATACGTTAATATTTACGTAGCACTTATTAATAGATTTCTTTTTATATTTGATTTTAAATGCATTATATTGCGATGAATTTATTTAATTTCCATTATTTAACACTTATTTTGTATTAATATCATATTTAAATTTTTTATTTACATATATGTTTGGTCAAATGAAAAAATAAATCTTAATTAAACTATATTGGTAGATAGTGAAATATCACTTTATTTGTAATATGTTACACTGACAGTTTTAGATAAATATTGGTATTTTGTTATCTAATTTAAAGTTCAATACTATAAAAGTTTTTTTAATTACTTTCACTTTAATATTTATGAATATTCTGTATTTTAAAAGTATGTGGAATTGTTTTAATGTTTCAGGATGCCAAAAACAGCGAAGCAGTCTTTTGATGACAATAATCCCTACGTATATCACACAACTGATGTGCCATCTGGTAAGAATGCTTTTATTGTTTCATTGCTCCTTATGATTGGTTTCTTGATAACATTTCATGCAAAGGTTCGATAAGGTTGGATTCTAAAAAAAGTTTATAGAATCTTGTAATATCTCTTTATCTGTAAAATAACTGTATTTTAATTGATTACTTAAAATTTCTAAAATGAAATGAATATCGCCACGTATAATACTGCATTCTTCACTTCATCGCTCCATCTTTTCGTTACATTTCAAATTCAAAAAATTATACCGAACAAAAATAATGTTAACTTTTGATAACAAAAATAATAAAACGGGCGATTATACTATAAAAATCAAAATGATTAAATTAAATATTAGAATTCTAATGAAAAAATATTGAAATTGGCATTATTATTCTTTCCAAATATTTACAGATTTTATGTTATTAAAATTAAGGCAAACGATAAATTTTTAAATTGTACATATTTTAAGCTAAATAAAGTTATTACTGCTGTAAAATAAATTAATTTTTGTATATGTCTTACTTCAATCGAATTTAAAAGATTTAGGAGAAATTTATTAAGACATATTTTTGAAAATAAAGTTCAGTACCTGTGAAAGCAGGCATCAAAATGATACGCAAAAACTTTAACAATAAAATTTTCCAATGGCAATGCGCTTTCGTAACTTTACTTTCCAACTTTGTTTCGGCAGTTCCTCACTCTGCCGAACGCCCAGACGCTTGCTGCCTTGATCACAATTATTATAGTTGATTACAATTAAGCTAAAATGTTATTAAATGATGCACTTTAACTTTTTAATAGTAATTCTGATGAGAGGGTATGTTTTTAATTTTAAAACAGGAACCTCGTAATTTTAGCCGTTACCGTTACCGTTGAAAAATGCATGGGTGACCATTTTGTCATTGATTGAATCAATAGCCTCTCTGAAGATTAAAATAATTATTGGCCATCTAGTTTGTATAATTTTTGATAGTTAAAAATAGCCAATATTTTTTAACTTTTGGGTAAAAGTAGAAACTAACGAAAAGCTAGCTAACAAAATCCATTCTAATAGGAGGTCAGAGCCCAACCTAGCTAAGCACTTCAGCGAATTTCGTCCCATTAGCCACCTGAGAGGCTACTGCTTTCGTCAACGTATAAATTGGTGTAGCTGATTACTTTAACGTATTTTAGGCCTGTTTTCACCAGTAATGATTTTTCAGAAGTATATCAAAATAAATTTATTTTTAAATTTTTTATAAGATTGAAATTGAATATATTAAATGTATATTTGTTGCCTGTTTTTACCATTAACGAACTTTTAATTTTGAAAAATATACCTTTATGAATTTCTCCTAATTTTTTATTGGACTGAAATAAAACACATATAAATACTAAGACTTTTATTTACCTATCGATTAATGTATTACCTGAAATCATTTGTAATGAAGAAATGAAGAATAACTGAAAGTGAATAAAATTATTCAAAATTTTAAGTGTTGGGAGGCAGCCATTTTTGCTTCAAGAATTTTGAACTGCTTCTTTTTCATTTGGCTCTCTTCTTGGAATATTTTGGGGTCAAATTATTTTAATACTTATTTGCCATTATTAACCAATGCAGATGGGCTTTTGTAACAGATTACGTAATATAATAAACAGGACTAAAATATAATCTAATGTGTATTTTTATCCTCCTTTAAAGGTATATTTTGTTCTAATTTATAATTTTCGAAAGGTATCATTTTAAAAAAAAGTATTACAAAATTTTGCGCTTCAAATTGAATCAGATATTAATGTGTAACAATAAGAAGAAAATATTAAAGGTCATAAATCTCTACAACAAACATAAATTTTTATTACTTTTAGAAGAAATTGATTTTGGAGACATAAAACACTTTTCTTAAATGAAAAGAAGAATTCATTCCCAAATAAAAGAAAACGAGGGGTGTAAAACATTATACCCCAATTTATGCTTTTCTTCGACCTTAGGCTAATAAAAACATTGAAAATACTTTTGCATACTAGGTTGGTTCAAGATGTGCTTGCATTTCAAAAAATGGAGCGTTTCTGAGGCAAATTGCTATTAAACGTCTGCAGATATATTTCAAGTTTCGCAAAACAAATTTGACACTAACTCATAGGTGCCCCTTTTGATTGGTTCCGCGACAAGTTTTCGTCGTCATTTTGAGATGTCACCATCAGTGCGACCTGGATTTATGATTATGCAACGGAAATCAAGCAACAACCAAAACAATGAGTTCCTTCCGGTGAAAGTGTTCCAAGGCAGGCGAAGACGAACTCAATATGCGACGATTCTTTCGGATACGAAAAACTTTATACACCCTTCTAAGAAAAAGGGAAAACTGTCACCAGACAATACTGAAATGTGTTACCTCATTCTTATTGACCCATTTCCCACTCCTTAAACGACCGCTTTTTGAAGCAACCTTGTATACATTGAAATCCTTATTTCAAAAGTATGATTGAATTTAATCAATAAGGAAATTTCTTTAAATATTTGCCACACAACCAGTATCAGTTTCTTTCCAAAAAGTATTGCTTTATCAAAAGTTTATTTGATAATTTGTTACTTCTAAATCAATTTCTGTATTCTGCCACATATTATTTAGAATTCTACGTTCAAATTACATGTTTCTTTGGATAGATGGTATAACCATTATTATTTATATCTTATTTTTTTAAGAAAAAAGTCCAATTGGCAGGAGAAAATACATGAAATCAATTTATTTTACTGCTGTATAAATTCAATCAATCCGGTAACAAGGAAATATTACTGTCCATTCAAGAAATCGATTGTTCAAAAATTCTATTTAGCTAAGAATATACTACAGCATTATGATAAAATATTATTAAAAAATATTAATTTATCATTTAAAGTAAGTATATAGATTTTCCGTTGCAACACTTTAAATAAATATTATGCTTAAAAACAAATATTAATAATATAAGTTTTTATAATATAGGAAACAAATAACAACTCAATTTGATAACAGTACTAAACTCAACGGTAATTTTAGTTTTGATGATGAAATAATGAAACATCTCTCGATATTCACACGTTATGGTTAAAGTTACAGTTCATGATTCACACATATTTACTTCTATGTATTTTGCACCATGGATACGGTTCTAAAGCTTATGCTCTTGAATTGAATTCATATAAGTATACACATTAATCCTAAAGCATAAACATAGGTTGGTTATAGATTGAAATATAAACGAAATATTGGAAGTAAATTAATACGTTAGGACCGCATGGCTTTTATTTACTTAACATGAAAACATGCATACATGCAATAAAATTTAGTAATATAAATAAAAAAATTCGTTTCCATATGTGTTAATGATACCAGTTTCTGAAAATAACTCTATGTACAAGCAAATTTAGTTTCGTGATACTATATATCCCTTTAAGAATACTAGCACAGATTTTATCATCATATATATCATTCTTAAATTACAGAATTATTTTTACCGTGATTTGAAAAGCATTCGATTCATTGTTTCAATCATTTTAGATCTAAATTTGATTACTTATCCCTTAAATGCTTTAACTTTGATGCTTTAAATAAATTGTTAATGTCCATTGATTATTTATCTATTGATTGTTTCAGCAGTATTTTTTCTTATTTTGGACGCTATTTTTTATCGATATTTATTTTCGTTTCTCCTCCATCGGTTACCATGGTAGGGATTAATGTACCATCACCAATGCATTTATTTTGAACACTTCAGTTGAGGTTTGAATTCCTTTGCGTTTGGACGTGCTTTATGTAAAATGTAAAGTCTGATCTAAATATTTATAAATAACGTTTCGGTTTTTTTTTTTTTCCAAAATGAAAGTATATCAATTATTAAAACATATCGTTATAAAATAATAATATAATACCTATGTGTATACAAGTTTAGAAAATTTAAAAAGTTCCAATTAGTTGTTTAGTTCCGTTATATAAAGGTGGAAGAAAATTAAATGTTTTTAATTACATGTTAGCAATATTTAAAAAATGTTATACAGATTTTAAACAAATATTTTATTGATGCATATTTTAAGAAAATAATAATTAAAAAAGATGATCACGAAACTCAAAAATTTCGTTTTCGTTAGAAGTCTGTTTACGAAAATTAAACGAATTGGGAGGGAAGAGATGTCAGTTCTCAACTCTTCTTGCCATAGTTACAGACTGCAGTGGGGAAAAATCTGTGACCTTGAAACGCCTTTTGTTAAGTAACAGACTGTAATACTGGTATTATTATCAAAGATATCATTTTTAATTTTAAATTTTTTTTGTCATATTTTTAAAAGCACTCCATTAATTGTTTCAATAATCTAGCTCTGAACTCGATAACTTATCAATTAATGCTTTAACTTTCATGCTTTAAATAAATATATTGATTGTTTCAGTACCTATAATTTTGAACGAGATTATCTGTCAAGCTTTGGTACTAGTACTGGTATTAGTTACAAATTAAAATTGGTAAATTTTACTAGTATTGGTGTTACCGTCTTAGATATCATTTTTAATTTTTTTAATTATTTTTGCCATATTTCGAAAAGCACTGTATTGATTGTTACAGTCATCTTAGGTTTGAATTCAATTACTTATCCACTAATGATTTAACTTTCATGCTTTAAATATGCCACGATATAATTACGAGAGAAAAAAAATAATTTATGATGAAAAACATCCACGAAATAATGTGCATTCTCATTTAATGAAATTGGTGAGATTTCTCAAATTTAATTCGAGAAACCTAATTACGATTGAAAGCGTTTATTGCTTTTTTTTTATTTGCATTTAGTTATATAATTCGGGTAATTTAGAGTTTTCATTATTCAAACGAAAATTCCACGACAAATTGATATTATTCCATAATTACTATTTCTCTCCTGAGATAATTTAAGCGCATTAAATGATTAATAATCGTATAAAATTTACTTACTAAATCTCAGTCAATGTTAAAAAATAATAATAATACTAATGGTGATAATGGGGCTTGAAATATAAATTTTTATTCCAGCATATTTTTTATTTTATTGAAAGTAATTGATTGAAATTAATTTATACACTACCTTTAATTTTGGATAAGAAGTTTCATGCAATAAAGAGAAATAAAGTGAGTAACATAATTAATTTAATCATAAGTATCTTACTTCATCATGAACTATTTTATTTATGGAAAAACTTCCACAAAGCTCTGATTACAATATCTATTTACGCTTTTATGATTGTTATTAATTATTGTATTAAGACTTTAACTCTCACAAAGAATGGGTAATTATTCTTCTACCTTAATGTACAATGCTTTTTTTTTAAATACACATTTGTAATGCAATTGCATTTTCAAGAAGTAATTATACACTGGTGTGCAAAACTTAAGCAACAGGTATCTGTTTTGCATTAACTACACGATAAATCGTCCGAGACACATGAATTTCAAAAATGAGAGTCAGCATTTTGTACTTTGACGATGTACGATGTACTTTTTTCTACGATGACGAAAGCACAATTGCGCAAAAATGAATACACAATGCGTATAGTATGGAATCAAACAAAAAAAAGCTTTATTAAACCCATAGTATCGTTACATATACTTGTTTGTCCAAGAAGAAAAACATGCAGATGTTCCTTAATATGGGATATGACCTTCCCTTACTGCAATGGATGCTTCGCACCATCTCTCCATACTCAGCACCAGATTGTCCAACAGTTCTTGAGGTAAGAGTGCCTGTTCCTCATTTAGCATCTGTTTCAGATGGTTGGTGTTCCTTGGAGGATGTAATCGTTCCTCAAGGCGTCTCTCCAAAGCATCCCACGCATGTTCTATAGGATTTAAATCAGGAGAGAACGCTAGCCAATCAATTAGAGTGATATCTTCACTTCACAGTCACTGCTGAAAATCAGCAATCCGGTGTGGCTTGCGCTGTCATCCATAAAAACGAAGTCTGGTCCATAAGCACCTCGGAGCAGATACACATGAGGAAGGATCACCTCCTTACAATAGCGATCTCCAGTTACAGAACCTCTGTCGAAAACGTGGAGCTCAGTCCGCCCGTTCACCATAATGCCTCTCCAGGCGATAACTCCAGTACTACGGTAACGGCCTCTTAACGGGATGTTATTAGGAGGAAACCGTGTCCCGACCTCTCTCCAAATCAACTGCCGTTGAGAATCGTCCGAGTCACTGAAAAACCTCTCATCCTTAAAGAGTGCACTCCATTGATGAAGTGTCCAGTTTTTGTGTTTCTTACATCACTCTAAAGGCCAACATCGAAAACCAACCGATAGCCAACTTTCGATAGCCAACACCGATAGCCAACTTTCAAATAGATGCATAATCTTTATACTGAATTGCCTTTCATTGTACTGATTGCAATAACCCCTTTTCTGAAATTCCATGGTTATCTGATTAAAATTTACATTGTTGTTTAAGTTTTGCACACCAGTGTAATACAATTTCAATTAAACTTTAAAATGTGAAATTAATAACACTACTCGTCATTAAAGAAGTAAAAAGCAGAATATTATTCCCTGTATATATACAATATAATGTGAGAAAGATATGATTTAATTTACAGATGCTTCGGGTGTACAGCTTGCAACTTTTGGTAGCAATAACATCTCTAATGTGGCTGGGTATCTAGTCTACTCTTAATTTTCGATGACAGATGTAGATACATCATTCCAATCAGCTTTAACTCTATGCCAGAGTTCATGAATCATAGTTGCTGGCAAGTGAGGGATACATGTGTCCAAATGTTCTCAATAGGCAACAAATCCGCATATATCGTACTGACTAGGGCAACAATTGAACTCTCTTTATATCCAAGAAAATCAGATCAGCAGAAGCAGCATGTAGTCACGCATTGTCGTTCATGTTGAAAAGTAGCAGAACAGGCCATAACACAATGGAATTGCAACTGCGGTTGTTCAACTATGCAAACAAGAGGTGACAGGCATGTGTTCTCAACAGCGCCTCATACTATTATTCTAGGTTCTAGACACGTATAACGATGACCGATTCATCTCGGAAGTGTGCGTTCTAATCCTCCACTCGTGGTTACGTTCATCATGATGCTGTACTTAGAAACGGGATTAGTCTGAAAAAATCACATGACGTAACACCTTCATTCATTATTGTTGTTCAATGTATCACTGCAGTCTCTCTAGTTTCTGCTGCAGCGTCTAGGGAAACTGTAAGAATGGTCGTCACTGACATTCTGCACACATCAATGCATATACCGTGTGGACACTTATCGTTCAGCACGTGAATCAAGTTCTAATTCATGGTTGTACTATACCCAAAGTATAGGCTTGTCATGTGACGTGTCCCTTCCAAGGAACAAGAAAATAGCCCTTGCCCCGTGGAATACATTACTGTTTTCTCAGGCGTTAGCGGCGAGGAGTAACTGGGATCTAACATGGAGTTTTAAATGGCCGTGTTGAATCCATTGTACTCATATTCCTATAACGGTATAGGGATCATGACCATCGCAAGCAACAGTATCAAGGAAGGATAAACCGCAGTCCTAGTAGACCATGATCCTCCGCGGCCAAGCTTCTGCACATGCTGATAGGAGTTCTTTCTTCTTGCATGAGGCAGAGTTCCACCTTTCTTAATTTTTTTGAATGTGTTTTCTCCAAGTAAGAAACCTATTGTATTATCCTCCCTTTTAATCAGACTGTTGATAGAATTACTCCAACCTGTGTTAAAGCTGTTAAATACTAATAATTTGCTTCATCCATTCTGTTGTACCTTTGAAGCAAATTTAACGTTTGTTGCTTATCCCATTCATGGTGCAGCAATTTAAAAGCCAGCATTGTTTTTATTGAAAAATATATAGGAATATGTTTTTGATGTTAAATGCCACCTTATATAGTATTGTTTTTTTATTTTGCAGAATTTGTTAACCTGACTCCAAAGTCTGCCCCCGTTTGCTTGTACAACAGTCTAATCGACACGCACCAGAAAAACTTCGAGAGTGTCTTGTGCAAAGCCCATTCTCTTTCAGAAGAGGTATGTCATTCAATTTGAATTAATAAGTGATTTAATTAAATACTTTTTTGTGTGAATGATATTTATAATGTTTTAATAAATAATGGACATTTATATGTGATTTAATTAGGACGTAAACTGTAAAGGATGTCATATAAAGTGTCACATACTCACCTTCCTGTATATTGTGCACCATTTTAACGTGCAGTTATCAATGTTTTTAAAGATTCTAACAGAAGGCATTTACTAATATCATGATACATCTTTCAATACCTTCGTGACAATAATCTTAGGTTAATTGTAGGGAAACAAAACATTTATAGTTTTTTTAAAGATTTAACCCCTTGCCAGCATCTCCCGAATCCAGTTCAGACAACAAATAAATGAAAATATTGTGACGCCGGAACCGAGAGTCACATAATTTTCTGCCGAGTTCGGGTAGAAGAAATGTTAATTTTTCTGTTTTATGGAGGCCGAACTGGACTTGTTTTCGTTCGAATAGAGATTTAATATATGATTCATTCGTTTTACAATATATAATGGTACTTTTCCTTCATTAGAGAAAAATTCGTGTGGTCAGCTATAAATGGAGTACTTAGATCAAATACTCGATTCTTTTAATTCTCAATGTCATTTTTCGCAAATTTTATACGACAAAAATTTTCAAGCCAGTTTTAGATGTCGATGAAGAATATAATTTAGGCTTTCCAGGTTGTAAACAGTTTTCTGTGCTTTTGTGTGCAGTGGTATGTTTTGGCACATACCATGCTATAAAGGATTTGTAAAATCCGTATATTCAAACTCTTATTGTTGTTTTAAGTTTAGCATATTAGTTTATTATATTTAGCTTTAAAATTACTACCCCATTTTATTAATTTTATTATAAATGAATTATTTTCAGTAAAACGTAAGTGGAATCTATTATTTTTCTCATCTATATTAAAACGTTAAAAAGTAGATTCTTCATTGAATAATATTTTTGTAAATTAATAACTTTCTAACCTTAGTATTGATGTAATGTACAAAATTAATGAAAAAAACAATTTCCATGTTTGATGCATTTTTCTTAAATACATGACACTATTAAAGAGTTAAATACGTTAAAATATAAACTGCATTCTCTTTCAATAAGCTATTGTAACGACGATTATCACTTACGTATAAGAATTTTTAAGAAATTACCTTGCTTATCTTAATGTGTAAAATAAAATTTATAGTAAAAGCTTGAATTTTATAGCTTTTATTTTTAATACATTTATATCTACAAAACTTTAGAAGACCAATTATAAATTAGAAGAATGAAAATCAAACGAAACATACAAAAAAGGATTAATTTGCAAAAAGAGCCTCGTGTACTAAGAAAATTCTCATTTATCAAGTATTATGTATTTAAAGTCTCTAAGTTCCTACTTAAATCTATTACAATCCTCCTACTTTCTTCCCTTCTCATTACTATAACTATGTAGGGAATCACTAATGACTGAAGTTAAGCAATAAATGTAATAAAATTGCCTATTATTCAGATTTTTGATTATTCAAAAGTTTATCCATACCTTATTGTATCAGTGGATTATTCTCTATTTGCTTCAGGCCCTAAGCTAAATAATAATATTATAATTATCTAATTAACTGTAGCGGATAATTCGTCCCTTAGAGGTCTTACGGATGATGGCGCAATTATTTCAAGGTTGTGATCTGCTAACTTCTTGTACTTGTCAATACAGTCACTTTTCTTTCGTTTAAAGCTTTCACTCTCTCTCTCTCTCTCTCAGCTACTACTACTACCTGACTTCTTATTAAATACCTACCTCATTCATTATAAGTGCAATTCATTGAATATATTCGCGTCAATAATTCTAATCTAATCTACATAAGCCATGTTTCATTCATCGGGAGATATTTTCAATCCAAACAATACCATAGTAAAGTCTCTAAAGTGCTATTTGAAGGGAAAACACAATAGAACTTCACTATACTATTCGTCTTATCGTGTGTATTACCTATGTGTAGTGCTTTCTAGTCACTATTAATGATGTTCTATAATCAAATTCTTCCAAATAGATTCTTCGAAGTTACCTTATGACAATTTAATTTTCAGCAATATATATATAATTCAATTGTGTGTTAAGTAGATACTTTCCTTTATTTATGAAAAACAATTGTATTCAGATGCAACTTTCGTTCTGAAGTCTGACTCCTGGTAGTAAAACACAATTTTCCTTAAGATCCTGCACTAATCGGAAGCAGCGCTGGAAAAACAATTTTGAAATGGCGCTCAGCTGGTCCACTACATCCTACTGAAATCTGGTCCCTTACACTTATTTTATTACTTGCTTGTTTGGTTGGATAATGGTGTTTATCCACTCCGTAATCACTAAGATTTACACAAAATTTAATGGAATAGCGTTGATCAAATTTTTCCATATTTTTATCAATCCGACGGCACTTCTTACGCTGCTTTACTCCTCGGTGGTCTGCCAAAGTTGAGAGTTCTGAAGATAAGAAAAATTATATGCGTGTGCTCGTAGGATGATAAATTAAATTTATCATCTTTTTTTTTATCCAATTATTCTTAATGTCAAACCTTTTTTTTCCACTTTTAAATGTACGGATTTCATCTTAGGAATCGCGTGTGTTTTTGTAATAATCTTTTTAATTGCTGAAATACAAAATTATTTCAGGAACCTTCCTTTTTTTCCCCTGATATATAAACATTCTTCTTGATCTAATACTCTCTTTGTCTGTTAATACTTGTTGTGTGATTCACGCTTTATTTTGTCATGGCTTGGAACTATAAATGCATAAAATACTCCAGAACCATTCAATAATATCATACTCCTTACTATGGACAACTGCCTTATTTTGCTGAATACCAAAATTGCTAATAACATCACCAAGATATTTCATGTGTATGTGTGTGTATAATTAACACTTGTTGTCTTTTCTATGATTTATAAAATGAAATATAAAATTTTATTATTATTTTATAGGATATAGAAGTCATACTCCCTGTGTTTGATCGGTGACATTAATTAAACGTGTACAAGTCTCAGCCAAGGAGTCGGAAGTATGTGTTGATCAACCAAAAAAAGAAACTGTATCCCCAAACAAAACATTTTAAGCATTAGTTGAAAACAAGCGTGCTTAACACTACTCGTCTTCTGTGATATACACCATCGAATTACTCTGGACTGCTTTTGAATTTAAGATATTTTAATTTTTTCTTTGTGGTATAAATAGGTTGGTATTTCCTTTAATACCTCATTCAAAACATTTTAGTAACGTTAAATATGAAAGTAGAAAAGGGTAATTTGCAATAAAATTGATTTCGTTTGTTATTTCGTATGAATAATAACTAAAAAGAATTTAACGTGTGTGTGGATAATGATTGATTTTAACAATTTTTAATCTTTTTCGCGGTTGTGGTTGGTATTATTTACGATAAATTTCAGACATTTCTAAGCAATAGCGGTCTGTGAGGGATGAAGAAGATATTATTTTATAATTACTTTTCATTTTATGCAGTGCAACATAAAAAGAAATAAAAAGCATGAAGTAACTTTTAAGCAGCATTCATGGTTGGTGGTGAACATTCTTCCCATAAAAAGGGGGTTGAAAATCATATTAGTTTCATCTAATAATTTAAAGGAAACCTTCCTTGAAAAATATTAATCCTAAAAATCATTTTATTATATACCCTTGTAATAGAAACATAAAATGGGTTATAAGACTGACTAATAGATATTGAGGAAGGTTGTGCAGAAAGAAGGATTACTTAACGTGTGATGCTCATAGGAAATATTTTTCAACGAAGTTGGCTACTTCAAGACCAAATTCATTGGAGTAATATGAGGTTGTTTGTCTCAATCAGTTAACGACTCTTACTGTTGTGTTTCGTTTCCAAATTTCTCCAGCTACGAGTTGAAGAAGGGAATCTGCGCTGCTCCAGATTTTTAACGAAATAAAAACTGTTTATTTTGCCGTTGCGCTTTCACCGAGCAACTGGGCCGCGCAAACGGCCTTCAAGCTCGTATCTGGGACGAATTTGCTGAAATTTGGCTGTAGATGGGTTTTTCGACATTCTGTTGGATTGATATTAGTGAAACAGCTCTTATTAGTTGATGAGATTGAAAGCTGTATTATTGCTTTCTATTGGTTGCTGCAGAAATCTGGAAGGATGTAGTACTTTGTGAAGAATTTTCGAGTTCTTGACTGGAGTAGGAGTAGATGAGAATTGATATTCTGGTTGGCAAGATATGAGGGAAGTGACTCTCTTTGTTGCTCCAAATAGAGGGTATTTTATCAGTATGGTGTCGTAAATAGTAGGAAATATTTGAAATCGCTTTTTCGACCCGAGAAATCAAGGCATCTGCCTTTGGGATTGTAAAGGCATTCCCTTCCTTGAATATTTGCTATAGGAAGAAGAAGTGAAGAGAAACCGTAAACTACTACGGAGCACAATAAAGAACAAAAGAAGGAAAGAAGGTGTAATGGGAACGAAGAGTGTAGTTGTAGCATATATGCAATGTACACTCCCACAAAGTCTACGTCACAAAACAACTCTTGAATTCATTCGGTTGGGATACTATCACCCCCCCCCTAATCTGGCACTCTTAAATTTTTATCATATCCTTTTTTGTTTTGTTTTGAAGTCGTATATGTGTTGGAAAAGGTTTTCTACCATCGATAAGTGGCTCCGGGGGACATTATAAAAAGGATAAATAGGTGGTGGGAAAATTTTCGACAAAGGTATAAATGGCTCATCTCTCTGCTCACATTGTCACTTGACCGAGATTCAAAATTACGAGGTCCGTCGCCAATAGCCCACGTGTTACTACTAGTGCGAAGTTTATAAAATCAAACTAAACCCTCTGCTCACAAATTGCTTTGTGAAGGAAAAATTGTATTTAATGTACGAATATGAATCTATAATTTTCTGCCAAAATTTGTTATCTTTTCGAGTCGCAAAAAATTATGTGTTCTTACTTTGTGGGCAAGCTTCTTAATTTAATAAATCAAGCGAAAAAGTGGCTCAATAAAGAGTTAAAGGAAGACTGATAATTATTTCAAAGTTTGTTTTTTTCCCTTTTTGAGAAAACAATACCTTTGTATAAAATCCATATATCATAACTAATCCAATTTTCATGATGAGTTTCTCGGTGTTTTTCAATAATTGGTATTCTAATAACTGTTTAATTCGTACGATATTTATTCTGCAATTTACCTAAAGTAAGGAAATTTTTTATTTCTTTTTATTATATTATGATTACGTTTTTTACTATTACAGTCTTTACTTCTCCGTAAAAATATATTTCATTCGCTTTAATGACTCAGAACGGAATTACGATATTTAAACGATACTTTTTCTGTTTGGTGATTTTATATGGGTCAACATTAATACTTGAATGATGTGCGAGTACATTATAAACAAAGTATCATATATTCCTTGATTTGAATAATTCATAACAAATTAAAGTAAGAATTTGTATCAAAATTATATTCTAGAATGATGTGGTTTGCTGCTACTTAAAAATTAAGATCACCTATGAATCTATTTAACTGAAATTCTTATAAATTATATCATTGACCCGTATGTTTTTGATTCTTTCTTTTATTTATGTAATAAATGTAATTTGCAAAATACATCATAAAGTTTTAATTTTTACTAAGAAATAATCAAGCTCAAAATATGGATAAAATATATTCTGCATATTAATGGTCCTTATGTACATAATGTTGTAAATTACAGCTATTAATATTTATTTGATTGGTTTCAGAAAACCATAGAATAAAATCATTCATAGTATGGAATAGATAGAGTTTAATCTGCGGAGTTCTTACAATGACGTCCTTCAAAAGATCAAGAACGTTGAAAGGAAACGTGTATCTCTGAATTGAGATTATATACAGAAATCTTAAGAATAATAAATAAATAAATAATTTATATTATCAATATATATATATATATATATATATATATATATATATTATTTAGTAATAAATAAAAATTTACGATACCTAATGGTAATAATTAAGATTTTGTGTATTGCGAGTTACTTTAATCTAGGGCTTCCTGAAGTAAATTGACTTTAATAGTTGTAATTTGCAACATTATGTACATAAGGATCATTTATTTGGAGAATAGAATTTATCCAGATATCTCGATTATCTCTCAGTTATTATTAAAGACTTTACTATATCCCTACATATATATATATATATATATATATATATATATATAGGGATATAGTATCTCAATATCCCTACATATATATATATATATATCATCATCACAATGTTATTTAAGACAGTCATGTGTGTGATATAGTTACTTCCTTTTTTTTTTACACTTTGTGTTCCATTTAAAATTTTGAATAAATAAGAAAACTTCACTTTATTCTAATATGATACATTTCGTTCTCATCAGTTTTCTAACTTTTGTGTGAACTTAATTTTCAATCTGAATTTATGTTCCGTTTCATATACTGAATATTTTGTTATTTTTATTATGAAAAATATATTTATCACATATTATTTCCCTTTAAAAGTCAATAACAAATTTCTCTGATTAATAACAGGATTTAAAATTGAGAAATATGTAATGGATAACATTTTGAACTGAATTCAAACAGTCTTTCTTTGTATCTATAAATATGTGCCTGACATTTTTAAATAATTATTCAAAATAAATCATCCGAGTTCAAAATTCCATATTGTCATAAATAAACGGCCCAGAATGATAAATTATACATGAATGCAAAGGGAAAGTCAAGAAGTATTTTTTACAAGTGTTCGACTTAATTTCCTTTAGTTACACGTATAATGTCAATTTAACATGCAAATAAATTCATACAAAACATTTAAAGTGTCAGTGATAATGGATTGTACAGCAGCAAAAATCAGATGTTTCTGTTCAAATAAGTAACTATATCATTTAAAAACTTCCACAGAAAGAAATCGCATGGAGCCATATCAGATGACTTAGGTAGCCAGCTGTGTAACATCAAGTCATCTGGTCCTCTGAGACAGATCCAGCAGCGAGATAGCTCCGTGAAAACTTCCAAAGCAGCTTTCGTGAAATAGCTACACGGAGACCACACGAGAGCCATCTATTGTTCACAATATAAAACGTCCTCGGTTTTCCTTTGTATTCATACATTACTTATCATTCTATGATTTTTAATTTTAAAAATATGGGATGTCAATATCGGATTAATCGCTTTAAATAATCCTGTAAATTCAGAGAAATATATAGAGCGTGTTGATTTAAATAACATATTAAATAATCACCAAGATCTAGTGAAGTTTGAATAAAATTAAAAATTAAACTATTCGAAATTTTTAATTTAATTTCAAGATTTTTTTAGATACGTTTTGAATAGAATTTATCTTTTAACAAACAGTATTTAAAATTGTTTTAAATGTTTTTCAGATGCTAATGGAATTTAAGAGGAACTACTTTCAACGAATTACGCGAACGAGATGTTAAGCGCTGTTTTCTCTGAATGAAATACTTTCTTGATATAAAAATATATATTTTTGTATTGATTCATCTGAATAAAGTATATATATGCTGTGTTGACTAATGTTTCTTTATTTACGTGATTTAAATATATTATTTACATAATTTTTTAACGGATCTCAGGACCATTAAACTTCAAAATTTTAGATTTTTTTTGAAAAATATATATGTTAGGACCCCATATTTTCTGAATATTTTGGTTCATAAAGTTTACCTATAATACCAAAATTTCCAGTTGTATCGAGAAAGAACTAAACTTTATGTGATTAGTTTTTTTGTTATAAAAAACTAATTAAACTTAACTAAACCAACTTTGTGACTTCCTTTTTTACAAAACAAAAATTCTAACTTGAGCGCAGGATCTCTCAGAAACAATGAGTCATTCTAGTTTGAAATTTCATACACATGCTCAAAATAAGTTTCTTTATGATTTATACATCACAATTCTTAGGCAAAGTATTGAATTATTAAAAGAAAATATTTATATGATTTTTAATAAGATTTTTTCTTAAAATTTTGAAAAATTCTGAGTATGCTAAAATATTTTTCATTAGATTTTTTTCCACTATTTTTTTTTTTTCGAAAAGTATGCATAACTTTACAACTGAACTTTTTTCTGCTAAATAGTATTATTTTTGTAAATTTTGCTCAATGTTGTATTTCAGAATAACTGCACATCTTAAAATATTGATTTTTGCAATTTTGAAACAAAGACCAATTTATATTTCAATACAACTTTTTGAGGTTTCTTTAAAATTACAAGAAAATGTGAAAATTAATGCAAATGTATACGTGAATATTGTTTGGTAAAAGTGTCACGTTTTTGCTTTGTTTTATTGTGCAATTATTTTGGTACGAAAAATCAATGCTTTTTCGCATACATGGATAAGTGATAAAAGAGTCATGAAACTCCTTAACCAACCTCGGTTAAATTGAAACATTAGATTCAATAACTTATTTTTGTAATAAAATAAATCCAGTTTTAATCTTATAGAAAAATATTTTAGAATTTTCTAACAACCAACCGGACCACATATAATGCATGTGGAACCAGAATTATGAGCATTATAACCAACAATTTTTCATGACACTTTAACTCATACTTTCGTCTCAGATGTAATGCGAACAAATCGGAAAACAACCATCACACATGAAGTAGCATCTCTAAGTCTGCCATCTATCGGCGTAAATTGATACTGCGATTTCTAACATATTAAATCTATTTTTTTCGTAGTTTTCTTAACCAAATTAAGGTTTACCGAAATTTATCTTTTTAATTCTTTTTTATGAAATAATTTTCTATTTCTCCTTAAGGTCCATAAAAAAAGGAATATTTTCTCTCTGATATATATATATAATAAAAACATCCAACTTCGTAAAAAAGCAAAAATTGTAATGCAAAAATATTAAATCATTTTAAAAAATTACAGTGAAGGCATTACACTAAAAAAACAGAATAAAGAGCATAGAACAAAATTAAAAAGAAATATTCTAATTTTATATTTGTGTGCTTAATTTCAAATAACTAATGAATAGTAAACACAATGCAAGTTTCAGAAAATTTGAAACAAAAAGTAATACTTACCAAATAAAATTCTATGTATCATGGCAAAAAAAGCAAAAATTAAAAAATAATATTAGAAGATGTACCATAAAAACAGATTGAAAAAGAATTTTTAAAAAAAGCCACAAACAAATAGAAAGATAATAGCTATTAAGAAAAATGTATTAAAACATTTTTAAAATCCGTAATTGGCTTAAAAGAGTTTCAAGTTGTGTTCATATAGATTTACAAGCCTAGCTGTCCCTATATATTGTAAATGTGTGTGTTATGGAATTATTCTATTGGCTAAGTGTTTGTTCCATTCAATGTAATTGGAAAATCGCTTCCTTCGATCTTCATGTATGTCTTCATTTTCAATTTTCCATCTATTTGTCTTTTTAATAGGTTTCTTTAACTTGCATTTAAACTTTGGTTCAAAACTGTAAAAGCTTTTTTCTCACATTCTGAAGAACTCAATTGAGATGAAATTTTCTATGCAAAATTGTTTGGGATGACAATACGTTAATTTAATTTTAATTAATAAAAATGTTGATTAATAAAGTAATTATTTAAAGAATTACATTTTGCGCCAAGTTTTCACCTAGTTGCCAAATGGTCGCCAATTCAATCGTTTTTCATTTGCTTTAATTTTAATAATATATATCTTAAGTATATCCAATTTAATAAAATAATTTATCATAGGCATATATCTTGATTTACATAATACTTAATTGAGCTAAAGCATTTTATATGTATTTATTTTAGATGATAAACTTAATAAACGTCAAATAATAAAATAAATTATTAAAACTAATTATTTAATAAATTCAATTTGAATCAATGTTTCTTTTGCTCTTGAAATTTAAGTCATAAAAAATTATGTTACGCACAGTGTGAAGTCTGCAAGAAAAAACATGTTAGAAACACTCATTTTTTACCAGTGTAATTATTTCTAATAATGTAAATCCTGAAATTATCTTTAATAATAGAATTAAAACTTAAGGCTCCCGTCTAGCCGCCATTTTGATTTAGTGGACGTAATGTTAATCCTATGGAATGTTGACTTAAATTCTCACATCTTTATTATTTGATCTATTTGAATGCAATAAAGTGCATTTGAAACAGCAAAAAATAATCTATGCTTCTGTGGAATTACTTTTTTCCTTCGATTTTTCAAAATATTTGAAAATATTCTTTAAAGACTAGAAAACTCAAAAACGAATGATTAAAATAAGAATAAAAATATTTTTAAAAATCTTAGGAAAAAAGTAATTCCACAGAAGCATTCATTATTTTTTGCTCTTTCAGATGCACTTTATTGCATTCAAATAGAACAAATAATAAAGATGTGAGAATTTAAGTCAAAATTCCATAGGATTAACATTAAGCTGATGAAAACAAAATGGCGGGTAGACGGGAGCCTTAAAAACTCGAATTTATACTGATGACAATAAAAGCAAAATTCATTCGCAGTTTTTCCACAGTGCCTTTTTCTCCCATATATGTCCCTAGATATTGGTTAACAATTTATGATACTTCTTGTTTCTCGCTATCCTAGTTTTCCCTTTTCACAATTTCTCGATAATGTAATGAATATTTTTCGCAGCATCTCTCGTTATATTAAAGATTTGCTGGAGAAAAAATGTGCAAAGAAATCTATCGTTTTCCAATGCCGTAAAATACAGCATATTTTCTTTTTAAAAAAAATACGTGACAAATCTATACCATTATTTTTAAAGAATGTCTATGACATTTATTGAAATAAACTAGAAAAAATGTACTCATTTTCATTTATTTGAAATTGCTTGAATATCTTGGAACATCTTCGAAATATACAGAAGAGAAACATATCTTATTTATACATGACGGTGATGAAATTGTATTAAATTTACTACTTTCAATTTTGAAAACGGGACAATTTTATATCAGAATATTTTAAATACTTTCTTATTTTAACTTGCATTTTTTCCTGGGTTTTTAGATGCCCTTTTAATTCACTTTTCAGATTTCTTCAATGAATAATATGTTAAAATATGAATGACAATACTTACTTTAATTAATAACTAATTAATTTATCGCTTCATTTTAATGGAAACTAATGTTAATATTTATTTCTGTTAGAATAAGCTGATAACTTTTATATACTTGCTTAATTAAGAAATCATCTTTATCCCATGTAATTTTACTGAATGATATGAATTAAATTCATTTTTGAGTTCGTAATTTTAATATATATCTAAATATGAGTCCTTACTTATTGCGATCCTACCTTGATGTTACTTATTTTTAGTGTGGAAACATTACAAGTGGACACAACCAATAACAGATACAACGCAGAATGCAATAAATTTACAAACGACAGACCATATATAGAGCTAAAAAATAATTTCAAAACTGCAAAGTATTTTATAACGGAGACTTTCAATGACTGACTGTTCGATGTCGTCGTACTGAGAAGCAACACGAGAATTGCTGACAAGTTTAGTTTTTATTAACGTCGCACTAGAAGCAACACAAGGGCTCTTGGCGACGGACCTTGAAATTTCGAACCACACTCAAGTGACGAGGACGACACCTGAGCTGGCACTCCCCTCTCCTAACATCCACACCACGCGAGGACTTTGGGCCCCGACAGATTTAACGTCCATCAGCCCCGGCTACACGGCGGGTCTTTGGCAACCAAGGATCGAACCCGCGGCTGAACGAAAACCACCAGCCGCGAGTCCACGACCTTGACCACTAGGCTACCGCGGCCCATAGAACAGCTGACAAAGGATCTCTTTGTTTTACGTCTCAGTCAAGTGAAAAGGACGATACCAAAATTGGTATCATAACTATTTCAGATACGATGTTACAAATACTTTTGCAGATTAACATGATTTAAATCACCTATTTCATAAAAATCTCAAAACGCATTGTTACTTTTTCGTTAGATTACGTGATTTAGTGAGGAACGTTAGGAAAAATAAAAATTTGTAACTTTGATTTACACAATGTTTGTACTTACGAAAACTAAAGCTGCATTATTTTAAGGTGAGTGGAATATTTAAAATATTACTCTTTATTCCATTTACACAATACGATGAAAAAAGTTGGAAATTCAAGAATTCCCGCTCTTTCTTCATCAACTAATTCTACTGCCACTGCTCCTTCTGATTAAACCGTTAATAAATATTATACTCCAATTAAAAGATACGTAAGACTAGTACAAGCGAGGAAATATTGTGGCGTTTGTCTGTCATTTGCCAGTCTGTGTACCATAGTTAAACTTAATAATGACAAACGATGCTTAAGAAAACTCGAGACTAAGCAAGGATATTACTTGATTATCAATGCCAATAAAAGGTGTTTCTCCAGAGTTCGGCCTAATTCACAGTTCTAAATTAAAAATTGAAATATGTTCGCTAATGAATTTTGTAGATTTTCGGACTATCTTTTGATAGTAACTCATAGATCAATTCTGTTAATGCAATTCAATTCCATTCTCAAACCAACAATAACTTTTAAGACATCACAGCGGCTGCCAATCCTTAGCTCTAATCTCTTAAAGTTGTTCTTACTTGGTATTTGTATAAAGTATTTCATTTCTACTGTCATCTAATTTGTAGAATCACATTTCATTTCATTTGAAGAAATTGTAATTTTATGCAATTAAGCTCAAGTCACCGAGATTAGTGAAAAGAAAATTCTCATGTATTTTGTTGTCACTGAAGGACAAATAAGGTCGCTTTTTCGAATCTCACTTAAATTATCAATTTAAATTAGATCACCTATAAAATCTTAGCTTACAATTTCCTTTCTGCCTTCAATCGCTTCATATTAACGTCATTTATTTATCTTTATTCAAAACTTTGCATTAATTAGATGATTTAATGTAACTTACAATATTTTATCAGTCTAACGTTATCTTCACATTCCTTAAGCTCAATTCTATTTCATTTATATATTTTATTTCTAATTCAATTGACTCTACTTATCTTCATCTTATTAAATTTAGAACATTTCATTTCAGGGAAAAAAAAAAAAAAAAAAAAAAAAAAAAAAAAAAAAAAAAAAAAAAAAAA
>BMAW01086798.1:191891-243288 GCA_019974015.1 Nephila pilipes
GGGGGGGGGGGGGGTTACGTATTGCTAACATTATAAAAATAAGAAAAATTTATATAATGCATGCAAATTAGAGATAATATTTTACCAACGTTTATTCTTATTAAATAAATATATACATATCTTCAACAAATTAATCTTAACTACTATTTAAAGAATATATTTCCTTTATTCCTAGGGGGGTTGTAAATTTTTTTGAATATCTATAATATATTTCAGATATGATGTTACAAATACTGCATGATTAAACATGTTTAAATCACCTATTTTCATTAAAAACAAAACCATTGTTACTTTTTTCGATAGATGCTGATTTAGTGAGGGACGTTAGGAAAAATAAAATTTGTAACGTTGATTTGCGCATGGTTTGTACTACGAAAACTACTGTTCATTATTTTAAGGTGAGTGGAAATATTTAAAATATTACCTTTTATTCCTTTACACAATACGAAAAAAGTTGGAAATTAAAGAATTTTCGCTCTTTCTTCATCAATTAATTCTACTGCCATTGCTCCTTCTGATTAAACCGTTAATAAATATTATACTCCAATTAAAAGATACGTAAGACTACAATTAAAAGATACGTAATAGGGCGAGGAAATACCGTGGCGTTTGTCCGTCATTGGTTGGCTCTGGTACCATAGTTAAACTTAATAAATTAAACGCAGTTTAAGAAAACTCGAGACTAAGCAAGCGATATTACTTATTATCAATGCCAAATAATGAAGGTAGTTTTTCTTCAGAGTTCGGCCCTAATTCACAGTTCTAAATTAAAATTGAAATATGAAATCTCTTACTAATGCACTTCCTGTAGATTTCCGGACTATCTTTGATAGTAACTACGTAGATCAATGCTGTTAATGCAATTCAATTCATTCCTTCAAACTAACAGAATAACTTTTAAGAGCATCACGAGCTGCCAATCCTTAGCCTCTATCAATCTTACAGTTGTTCCTTTACTTGAGTATCATTTGTAAATCATCTTCATTTCCTTTCTACTAGCATCTAATTTGTAGAATCACATTTTATTTAATTTGAGAAGAAATTGTAATTTTATGCAATTAAGCTCAATAGAAGTCACCGAGATTAATGAAAAGAAAATCTCTCTATGTATTTTATTTGTCACTGAATGACAAATAAGGTCGCTAATTCTCGAATCTCACTTAAATTATCAGTTCTAAACTAGGATCACCAAATAAAATCTTAGCTTACAATTTCCCTCTTTCTGCTTCAATCGCTTCACATCAACAGTCAATTATTATCTTTATTTATTTTATTTTATTTTTCAAAACTTTACATTAATTATGATGATTTAATGTAACTTACAAATATTTATCAGTCTAACGTTATCTTCTACATTCCTTATCCTTTCAATTCTATTTCATTTATATATTTTTATTTCTAATTCAATTGACTCTACTTCTATCTTCATCTTATTAAATTTAGAACATTTCATTTTCGCTGGGAAAAAATTGTAGTTTTAAGCTATTCAAATGATCTTAAAATCCCCGAAATTTAGTGAACAGAAAATCGCGAATAGCTCACCTTCCCACTCTGATTTGTACAATGTTTATATTTAAAAAAAATATACTTCATTCCTTTTCAAAAATTGTCCATTCATGTTTATTCAAGCTCTCAATATGAACATTGTGAGGAAATTTTTTCTTACAAAATAAATTCACCAATAATAAGAAGAAAAAAGAATTATCAATAACAATTAATGATTTAGGTTACATGTGAAGGAATTTTAAGGAATTATAGCTTAAACATTAATATGATATAGCTTAAGTATCTCTTTGTTGATCCTATGAATCCCTTTCTGTAGTTTGTCCTCAATTCCAATAAACAAGTATCGATCTTTGAGAAGGTCATGGCAACCACCGGGTCGCCCGTCCGGTGTCAACCTGTGGCCTGCGGAGAAGGGTAACCTGAACAAATATGTACACTTTTATTGTACATAAAAGTACAAAAAAAAGTTCTCTGTAAGTCTCTTAAGTCATATTCCATTACTAGATATATCTGAGTACATTGACTCAACTGTTGTCACAATTTTCCTTCTAAATTTTTGTTCAGAAACAATTACAAAGTTAAGCTCATTTTAGAAAGCGAGCTAGCCAACTTGCGTGAGTTGGTTGAATACAATAAATACCTAACCAGCTAGCCTACTGAAAAGTACAGATGTACATGACTAGACGCGAGTTGGGAATGCAACGCACAGATCATGCGAAAGAGCAGCAGCTAGTCTGTCAGAACAAATCCTAATATATTTAATCTAAAAGTGTATGGTTCCAGATAGATTGACTGTTTTATCTATGTCTTTTGACCGCTAATAATTTAGTATCAGCCTTGTGTTGTAACTGAAAAACAATTCCTTTCATTTCATTTCGTACAAACACATTTAAAACAATAATTGTCAAAATTTATCGTCTTTTTTTTTTATTTATTTCAATTTATAAACGCGAAGCCTTTTCTTCCGCATTTAAAATTACTGATTTTCGCTTTCAATTAGCATGAGTAAGACTCCAACAAGAGAACTTTTTTTCTGCTGACCAAACATAATTTTCTCCGTTTTCCTAAGAACTTATATAAGCTGTCTGTGCAATTTAGTCTGTGTCAATCTCTTTCGTCTCTTTCTTTGGAGGTGCAAGCTACGTCGATACAGGTGTCCCTTTCGTCATGACTGGATAGTATTATAAAAAATAAAATAATTGGCTTTTAAAATCTCTCATCATGATTGAATAAATCACTGGGACTGATTAAACCTAGTCAAAATGCCCCTTAATTGTTTCCTTTCATTGATCACTGTATAAAATTATCCCCAATGTGTCATATATTATATGTGTGTGTGTAGGATTTATGCCTTTGTCAAACATTCCTACACTAGAGGTCGTCAGGAACCTCACCTTTGCTTTGTGACCTCATCTAAGGGGCTCACACCAGTCTGTTATAGGCAAGCACGTTTCCATCATGGAAAGACGTACGATGTGATAGCTTCGAATGTGATGTGTTTACCCAATAGTCTAAATTTAACTCTGTAAATACGTTGTTTAATTAAATGTCATTTTTTTAAAACACCGCCTTTACGCAGAATCCGGAACAACCTCTATATAAAATAAAAAATCGAGCCAATTAACTCTTTCTGTAATTGAGATTCTACAGAGTAAAATTTAGAGGCTTCGGCTGTGATCGAAAAGAAAGTAATTAATCAATTAAAATTCAGGGCACCTTGCCATCCCCCTGAATCAGTACATCGTACGTCTTTCTATGATGGACGCGAGCTTGCCTTTGCTCAGACATGAGTGAGCCACTTAGATAAACTTTGCCCAGACATGAGTGAGCCACTTAGATAAACTTTGCCCAGACATGAGTAAGCCACTTAGATAAAGTCACAAATCAGAGGTCATTTTGGCTCATGTCGCTCATATATATATATATATATATATATATATATATATATATATATATATACTGATCTATGACATTCAAAATAAATATAATTCTTATCCACGACAGCATTTTTAGACATTTTAGGGGGAGATTATATGTTTTCGGTCTCATCGAAAGTAACTGACATTTAAAAATGCATACTTACAACAATCTACGCTAAATTTATCTTCAGCTTATAATATTTAGGAAAAAAAGTCATAAATTTTCAGTAGCTGTAGTTTATTTTCATAAAAATTTCATTTTTATTTGTTGATATTGAAGTAAATTTTTTTAATATTTGTTCTCAAAAAAACATCTTTTTAAGATAAAGAATAGCGCAAGCATTTAAAATTGGTAAAACATGTCATGAAAAGCTGCTAAGAACTTTCAACACTAACCGTTGCGTATCTTCCGGGAAAATAATGAAAGTTGTTTCGGCTGTTAATAATACGGTAATATTTTTAATTACAAAAGTAAAAGTTTATGTAAAACATCATACTTTATCAGAGTTTCAGGAACAGTTGGGAAAATATTCTGTAGTAGAAATTTATTCTAATTTTCTCTCATTTAAGCAGACAATATAAGTTTAAAATAAAAAATATGTTAGCTTCGGCTTTTAAATAAATTCGAAAACTGATTGTCTTCCATTACTGATCAATTTTCGATGAATTATTAAAATTAGTAAAACATCTTTAAAATTAGTAAAACTTTTTATATGGTTGATGGATCAAACTAAAGCTTGCGAGAAGTATCGATGCTCTCGCAATTAGATTATAATTTCTAGTAAAAAAAAGTAAAACAAAGTGCTCTGCAACTGCATCAAAGTGCATGGTAGTGCGACTGCATCTGCCAGGGAATGTTGATGACCTAGAACGACAATTGGAGTAAATTTGGCAACTAATACCGCAGGAGACCTCCAGGAAGCTTTAACACTCTATGCCAGCTTGAATCGAGGCTAGAAGTGGATCCACACCTTATTGTTCTCGTGACTTTTTACTATGTAACTGAAAAATTGATTAAATTTTTCTGAAATTTTAATCATTTTCTATTCTGTACATAATTTTCCATTCCGCCAATTTTTGTCTCCATTGGACAACTCCTTCTTAGTCCGTCGTTTTTTTTTTTTTTTTTTTTTTTTTTTTTTTTTTTTTTTTTTTTTTTGTATATTGTTTTGTATTAATAACTTACATTATTCCACTGAAGCAGAGGATATAAAACTATTTTCTGTAACTTATCAGCCTGTATATAAATGCCGAATTAGAGAGGAAGAACCCTTCTATTGTCCTAAAAAATAGAAATCAAACCAACCAATACTAATACGAATATTAATTGACATTCGTGCATTTCAGAGAAGGATTAGAGATGGAATTTGCCCCCAAAAGTTATTCGGTAATGCAAAGTTTTTCTATTTCGAGTGCGTTTGTAATTTTCTTCATGAGATAATAGTTAAGATTTAAAATTCATGTCCTTCCAGCAATAACAAATGTTAAATTTCTACCAAAAGAGTTCATGATAGATAACGTACCTATCTCGCAGAAAATGAACAACATTACATTGATTTTATTTATTTATTTTTCTTTTTGTAAATGGCAAAGAATTTTTTTTAAATATCATACTTATAAACTTATGCTAACATATTGTTCTTTTAAGAAAATGACATCGATAAAAATGAGTGGAGTTAAAATAAAGGATACTTGTTAGGTTTAAAAGATTGACATGTATATATATATATATATATATATATATATATATATTATACTCTTAATTGTAATAATTGCATTTAGTTTGCTAGAAATATATTTACACAGCTAAGATATATTTACCTTAGTATCTTATCGTTTGCTTTTGTTTATGATCCGAACAGAATATTATTGTCCTTTTTAATGATGTATCGTTCTTTCTCATTTTAATATTTAATTTATCAATTGAATTTTATGCTGGAATCGTCTGCTTTTATTCTTTTTGTTGTTAACATTGCCAACGTTTTTGTACTTAGGAATGTTTTGCTTGTGGAAACAAAAATGCATTGAGAATATGAAAAGGTTTTTTTTTTTTTTTTTTTTTCTTTTTTCTTTTTTTGGAATTGCTTTTATGGAACCTGGGACTTGGAAATACGCTTTAAGAAAAAGAACTTCAGCACATGTGAAATGACATTGGCAAAAAAAATATTTTCTAAAGGAGAGTGCAAATGTTCTTGAACCTCCAAAAGTTAATTCAGTCTTTTTTTTTTGTCAGTCCAGAAATGTTTCACGAGTATATGATGTCATTTACTAAAATAAATAAAATGATCTTATTAAACTTTTAGAATAAATTGAATTCCTTATTGATTTTAACAACACTCGTTTTACACACTGCACATTGTGTTTGAATATAACTAAGCTAAATTTTAACCTATTGCTTAGGTAATTGGAAAACAAATTGGAATATTATACCATCAAAATCCAAACTTATTTCATTTTAAAGGAGTTATTTAATTTAAATATGAGAACAAAGCATTTGCTCTTTTACTTTATAAATAATTTATCCTATTTTCCGCTGATTTTTTTTTTTTTTTTTTTTTTGCTTTATTAGTTTTTCCATAAAAATACAAATATTGCGTATATTTGAGACGTTACCTCTCTCGTAAGCATAGCACTGGAGCATGTTACGTCACTAACGTCACCTTCTGTCTCTGCTACTGGCAATTACTTATTTAGGGGGTATTTTGGTGATCGTAGTATTTATTAATTTCTTGGGTAATTGTTAATCAATTACTATTCTTTTTCGTAAGAATTATCACCAAACCCCCTTTTTTTCCCCCAAGATTAAGTTTCAGTTTTTAAGCGTCAATATTTTGACACTGGCCCACGTCCTTTGAATGGAAGAAAAGCCATTAGTACAGAAAATTAAACTAAATTGGTTATGTTTTAATTATTAATCTTCTTGATTGAGTGATCACGCATTTGAGCTCGTCAATAAAATCATATATGCCAGTCTTCATCCTCAAAAGCTCTAAATTTATAAATTTGAATTTACTATGTTAACCACGATATCATTCTTTCTTTTGATTCTAGTTTGGTAATTCACGGGAAATTATTTCGAAGATTTTTGAGAGCTAACCCCTCATTAAAAAGGGTTATGTTCCTAATTAGATAATTAATTTTTATTTTAAAAGTTCATCTATATGCAAAGAATAACCATTAATATAAAAAATTCAACTAAATGGCTTATGTTTCTGTAATTAATTTTCTTGATTAAGCGATCACTTGAGCTAGTCAGTAAGATCATATGACACTAGACATGTAGCAACTAAATCTGTATTTTTGATATGATGTTGGGAACAGCATAAATTTAGAGATTTGTTTGCTTGTTTTTCCTCGCTCGTATAAAAAGATAGATTTTTTTATTTGTCTCAGAAAGAGTCACATTGTCAGTGTGTAGCCAAAGCAGATTACAATAGTCTAAATTATAGACTGTTCAGATTGCTATGCTTTTTTACCGTGTTCAGCTGAATGATTTTACGATTCAAAAATTGCAAAGCTTAAAATTTTTTTAATTACAAGAATATTCCTATGTTTGGAGGTGAGAACGATAAATCCTAAGTGGAGTTGACCATACAGTTTGCTTTTATGGCTAATACTGAAGCTGAATTTTAGAAATGGTAAGTTTAAAAAGAATTGACAGCTTAGCGAATTTAAGATGATTCGTAAGTAAATAGATTTCCAATAATACAATGAATAATTTAGGTAGTGCTAAAGAAGTAAGGTGTATAACCTAAACCTGAAATTCAAGTTTGGAATATCTGAGTTTTGTTTCTGAAAAGCTAAGTACAATTTTAAAAATAGAAATAGATAAAAAAAAAATACGTAAATTGTTCTATGTCGAGCTTTAAAAAGAACAGATTTAGCCACCAAGGATGGTAGCTTTATTTTGTATTGATCTCCTCAGAATAACATACAATTACTAATTGTTGAATGCTAAAAAGTTGATGTTATCTGATAATGCCATTATCCGTAAAGTAACTCTGTCTTGAAAGATTAACTAAGAGTTCTAAAAAAATGACTATTTCCGTTCACCTTATTGCATTCTTTATATATTCTATCGCCATTTTCTCGATACTTTCCAAATATAAAATCTTCTAACGCACAAAAACAATTAAACAAACGATTATAATATGAGGATCGAATTATTTAATTAAATCTTAGAATGAAAACAAACCATAAGATATTGAAGTGGACAACAGTATTATTTTTAGATTTTAAAATTAAAGAAAACGATATAAAATATTGAAGTAGACAACAAACTTATTTTCAGATTTTAAAATTAAATCAAATGAAAAATTATTAAATTGAATATATTTTAAGCTAAATGTAATTACTATTGTCTTAAAAAGAAAAAAAAATACTTATGTATTAATATGTCCTTAACACTAATGCTTCATTGAAGTGACTACAGTTCAAACTGAAACTCTTGTGAAAGGGTGGAAGAAATCAATATAAGTCAAATAAGTTACGTGCATTTAATACTTTATCGTGAAATGTAGTCAGAGACTACTTTTTGTGTGTGAGTGGGGAAAAAAAAGCTCCTTTGGTGGCTAATGTAATTCAGAAAAACATGTGCTTTAAGAACTTTACGTAAAGAAAGCTTCTACATCATTAAATCAGTAATTACTGACTATATAGTTATCTGGGCATTTATCTCATTAAATTCGAATTTAAAACTCTGGCATAGTAATATAATCTAGGTATGAGAGACAAATTGTTTTAATAACTCTTTTCTCTCTTAGAATTGACGTTATAGAACTAAAACCAGATTAAATTAAGCGTCGTGTTTGCTATAGTGTAATAATGTGATCATCGTGATATTTAATATATTTTCTCACAATACTACCGAATAGAGGGAGGTAACAGCCAAATGAACCTTCCGTTGACTTATTAATGTGAAAGAGGTATGGACTCAGAGGAATCTTCGGTGATGTACATTACACCATTTCACATACTAATAGAGTGGCATGTAGTCTTCAAGGCATTACACGTCCTGAAAGCTCGTTTAAGCTGTTAATGGTAAGGGCTTAAGGAACATTATGTGCTTGCGAATATCCAGAAGAGACACAGGCTTGTAACGATGGCAAGATTGTATTGGGAGCCAGCATCAAAGCAAAGTGCTGATGTAAAGGGTTATTTTTAACTACCTCATACTGAAAAAGCGTTGTATGGGAATTCTTGAGGCATTTATTTATTATTAGTATGTTTTAATATTGAAAAAGTATATATAACAGCAAAGTGCTGATGTAAAGGGTTATTTTTAACTACCTCATACTGAAAAAGCGTTGTATGGGAATCCTTGAGGCATTTATTTATTAGTAGTATGTTTTAATATTGAAAAAGTATATATAACAGCAAGGCGCAAGGTAAAGTTTTAATTATTATCAATAAATAACCATGATATAGCTGGATGAAATTTATTCTGTATATTAATTTTATCCTTTTGTACATAATGTTGGAAATAACAATTATTAATACTGATTTGTTTGGTTTCAAGAAGTTGTGGATTGAAGATACTCGCCAGTATTGTAACATTTTAATTATTTTCCTGAGGTATTGTAAAGTTTCAACTATTACATAAAATAATCAAATAGACCTTCATTTTTTTTGTTGTAGTTCTTAAGGCTTCTCTACTTAGATTTCTTCCAACGTTTCCAGGCCTTTCTAATGCAATCATTGTAAAACTCAACAAATGAACTCTATTTTAACTAAAAAAATCTACCTAAAACCTGAAACTAAACAAATCTACATAATAAGGAATAGCGAGCAAAATTATGCACATGAAGTCAGTTAATATGCAGAATAAGTTTTATCTGCATATCTCGTTGCTTATAAGCAATAACCAAAACCTTACTACACCCCCCTGCTTATAGATATAGAAAGATAGAAAAAATATTTCTTGCTCTGAATTTCGCGCAAGATATTATTATTTGTTCCACAGTTCTAAATTTTTTCTTTTGTTGTACATTCGATCATATCTTCCTGATTTCGAAAACTATTTTCAACCTATCGTTTCAAATATGTCTTTTATATTTGAGTATAGTAATAAAACATTGTGCAATAAAGAGATATTTTTGTAAACATAAGACTTATTGATGAACTATGGTTTTGCGTCTTCATGTTCTTATATTTATTAAGGTATCCAAGATACTAGAATAGCTTCAAATTTTGTATTTTGTTTTGTTTTGTTTCTGAAAAATATAAGACGCTCCGTAGATTCCTTAGATATATTATTTGTGGGTATTTGTTTCACAGAATATTTGAAAATTCAATTTTAAAATTGAAAACATATTTGCCACGCCACAGAGAAAAATATCTATATTTGCGTTTATCTCAAAATGTGTTCAAAATTTTCATCCAAATCTACTTTATCCTTCGTGCCAATATTTTGCACATTATGAAAGAAGACTATTTATAAAGCTGTAAATATATATATAATTTTTTTGGTAATAAATTTAAACATTGCACAGTGTTTTCATAAAAATTATGTGAAATGTGACTCCTTAAATTTAAATGTTTTATAACTTTATTAAATTTGATTTTGGAAATTACAATTACGTTAAGTGTACAGAATGTTATCTTTACAAGTACTCTGTAAATTTTTAAAGTTATAAATATTAAGGATTTTATATAGTATGTACCTAAACGTAAGTACATGGCTTAGAAATGTTTAAATAGATTTTCATTATTAATTGCAATAACGTAATTGTTTTTTTTAATAAAAGTCATTTTTTTGCATCGACAAATACATAGGTAAACATCTCTATACTTAAAAAAACTTCCTCTTTGCTTTTATTTTAAAAATTGAGGTTTATCTAAACTTGTCAGAAAGGTAGCTCATTTTTCCTAGTCGAAGGGATGTAGTTACTTTCATGAACAACAAACACATTTATTTTAATTCTAGCATAATTTTGAAATTAATTCCTAAACGAACACAATTTAAACAAAGTTTAAGCAAATGATAATTTCTCTGCCGAATGTGTATAACTTTGTTACATAATTTTTTTAAATTAAAATATTGAAAGACGCTATAACATCATTACTTATTAACGACATATTAATTCATTTGGTATTAAGACGTGTTCGAAAAGGTACAAGTTATCGAGATGAAAATGCAGCATGAAATCTGGATATATTTATAATTAATTTAATGTACATATAAATTTTCTTACATGATTTATAGTATAAATAAAATATAAGCAAAAATGTCTTACAAATTCTGATACAACCCCCAAAAAGAACATTGAAATAAAGTTGCTCGTTAAATTATCTACTTTGCAATGCAGATTAGAATACGTTTCAAGTTATATGTTCTAAATTAAATTTGCATGGATCTACAATTATCGTTTATTGTAATACATTTTCAGTTTACTAAAGTTTCTGATAATATATTTGCATAATGAAACAAAAATTACATTTTCAGAAGCAAATCCGTCTTTTTTAAAATTGTAACGCACAAATCAATATACGGTATTAAATAATGTGAAAACAAAGCGTTATCATTAATCAGTATTTTAAAAGTTATTTTTCAAAAGTTTATACAAGCAAAATTATTAAACATTTATACATACATACACACATACATACTTATATATATACAATCACAAGCATCAAAAATATTAAGTATTTCATTTTGACGTTAAAAAGGTACATCTCGAGGAAAGTAATTTTGGCATAAACAGTCGTTTGACCCAATGCAATTTACTTCAGTTCTTTTTATTAATTTATTTCTTTATTTTTTGCAATAGAAAACAATATTTTACCATTATATCTCGAACTTCATAAATTGTGTTGTTTCTTTAAGTTTTTAAAGCGTTTTTCCATTTCAACTTATTATCAAACTAACATTTTAAGATAAAATTGTTTTTGTTCATACATTCCATGCTTTTAAATTATTAAAACGACACTTTTTAACACAATAAAGGCTACAAAAACATAAATAATGAGACACATTTTAAAATATCCAAAATATTTTACCATTCAAAGAATTTACGCAATAGCATATCGAAAATTTTATATTGAATCAGGGGAAAAAGTTTTTAATCAATTATAATGCCCAATTGGAAAAAATTGTTATAAAAATGTAATTAAACCTTCATATATCGAACTTACAAGTTCCGGGGGGGCAGTCAATGTATAGGAATATCGATATACTGAAACACATACTGAACATTTTTTTAAATCATTTTTTAACTAAAAATTTTTGACATAATTTATTTTTACGGATGATTGATTGATTGTTTTGTTGATTAATTAATGTTGCACTTCGAAGCAATGCGAGGGATATTGGCTATGGACCTCGTAACATTGAACATAGGCCAAGTGACGAGGACGACACTTGAGCTAGAACCTACCTCTCCAATCTTCCCAACCAACCCAATGGGCGGCCTTGGAGCAGCCTCTGATTTTATACGTATAATCTCACGACAATGCGGATTTCTTGTGGTTTCAAGGACTTTAAACCATAGCTCAACGGAAACAGCGGAAGCCGTGAGCTCGTTTTACGAACGATTAACGCTTAAAACATTGAACAATCAATGAAATTTATACTGAGAGCTTACAAATATGTGTACAGTTTATTAATTTGCTAACAATGTACTAATTATGTAGAATCGAATGCTAGTGTACGAAAATCTGAACTTCTTACTTATTTTGGACGTAAGGGCTTTTGAACAGGATCTTCTACTGAAGTCTTTTCAAAGTTCTGCTTACTTTTATAAAAAAAAAAATAAAAGTATAAAGAGTGCACATGCAGATGTAATACATTTCAAGATGTTTGTTGTGCATCCGTGCTCAATGTTTCGCCTCGAATTGAGAGGTATGCAACAAGCGAGCAAGTTGGTTCTGCTTTGTGGATCCATGTGATGGAAGTTCGGAGTTAGTTTGTGCTTAACTTGTGTGTAGTGTTGCATTGATTCTTGAGAGAGTTTTAATAAATTTAAAGTCCACATTAATATTACGTGAATAGAGTTGATATAAATTGTACTTCGATAGACTTCTTCATTGACTAAGAATTAATGTTAAGGCGTGTCAGACCTAGTTTGAAATACTTCCATTACTTATTTTCTCTTATAGTTTTCAATTAAATCATTTTCGCAATCATCGATATCACCTTAGGGTTCATCTTGATCAAAGCTGCCGTGCAGTATGTTTCGACAGGTTCGTTAATCAACCGCATTTCATTTCTTGTCCCCATTTAATAATTGCCTGAAAATTCGTTGATAGAGAAGATTGCTCCATGCATAAATGTTCGAAATCTAGAAATTCGACCGTGTTAGCTAGTAATGGACTTTTTCATTATTTAATTCTATTGTCCCTTCTAATTAAACAGTTAATAAATACTGGATTCCAATTGAAGGTACATATGAACAAGATAAATTACTTTATTTATCACTGAAGTATATATAAGGTCATTCTCTCACTGATCCCACTTATTTCGTCAATTCTAAATTAAGATTCCCTGATTAATTATTAGCTTACCAATTCACTTGCTCTGATACAATCACTTCACAGAAACAGTTGATTCTTATTTTAGTACTTTAATTACAATTCGCTTCAATTCAAAATATTAACTACGACTCTTTAATACAGAGTGCAAATATTTATCTTCATGACGTTACCTTCTAATTCTCTTTATTTTCATTTCAACTACATTGCTTTCATATATCACTATTTCTAGTTCAATTCAGTTCACTTTTAACATCATCTTATTAACCTAATCACATTTCACTTACGTCGGGGAAAAATTGTATTTTTATGCAATTCGAATTACTATAAAGTCCCCGAAGTTAGCGAAGAGAAGTTTGCGAATAGCTCAACGTCACAAACTTTCTACGTATAGCTGTGTATACACTTTGTGAAAACTTTTTTCTTGGAACTAAATTCGTTTCCACAACTGCGTCGGATTGAATTTATATAGTTTGCAAAGCTGATGTAAAAAAAAAAAAAAAGAATGAAATGGAAATAAAAAGGTGAACCGAACTCTAAGGGAAAATAATAAAATTCGAATCGCATTTGAAAGAAGTTCGTTATCGAAATCCCACTCAAAAAGATATTGAAATCATAGATTCTTATCACAGAGTAGACACAGCAACTTTCAGAAGTTAGGATAGAATTTATATTTTTTAAAGTGTGTGTGTTGATGGACTTATTACAGTTTATCTTTTGGATACTTTATCGGACAATTTTTATTTCTCCACGAGTCTCCAGTTTTCCTTTCAAAAGCAAATCTAAGATGGCGTCTTCGAAATTCTCGGATGGAAACTTTGAAAAACTGAAAAAATGAGAAGGAAAAATTTTTTTCTGGTGATTTATTGCCAGATTTGGCATTCGAAGTGCAAATTCTTTCAGAGTTTCGTGCAGATCGATAAAATTAGAGCTTCGTATTTCAAAAATAAAGATAAGAAGGAGATTTTTTTTAAAAAAAAAACAGTCGCGTTTTATTTGTTTCTTATTTGTTAAAAGTTACTATTTTGTTCCTATTAGAATTTCAGCTAGACGAAATAAATGTGAATCGTATTTTTTAACAATTACATAGTCAAATTTTGTTCACTTTCAAATTGTAAGCTTATCAGATATCTGAAAATTTATTGCGATTTTATGCCATCCCTGAAAATATTTTAGTGTTATTTTTAAAATTTGCAAACGCAAGTCGCACCTTTTTGATTTCGTCAATATTTGGAAAATATCTTTTCAAAAATAAATGAAATGTTTTGTGACTCGAATTCTTCAAAAGTATCGGTTTTTCACATGTAAAAATTCTAAGAAAAACGCTTCAACAATTAAAATGTACATTTTTCATTTTTATTGTTTATGGCTAATTAAGCATATTGGCACCCCTTTTTTAATCTCTTCCAAATTATCCATTTCATTATTAAATTAGTTACTTGTTAGAAAAAAATTGCCAGCAAAAATATAACTTTAAAACGCAAAAGTTGCATATTTATTCAGAATTTAAATAGCTGTATTAAAATCGATAATTAGAACGTATAACATAACATGTCCAATGCATTCAATTTTACCAAAAGTCATTTTAACCCATGCGCAATACCTAATCGCACATTTTAAATAATTTCTGAGAAAAAAAAATGATCATAACTCTATCAAGTTTTTCTTTTCTTTCTTAAAGCTTATAAGCAAAAGATACTTTCAAAAATTTAGATTTGTAATAGTTTTATATTTCAGTTAATAATTTCATGAAATGGCAGATTTGAAATATGAAACAACTGTATGGAAAAACCAGGTTTTAGATTTCCAAATATATTAAGATTTCCGAGCTAATTATTGCATAAAATTAATATTTATAACATCTTTTCTGAGTTTATTCTAATTGCTTGCTTTTTACTGTCACATTGAGGAAACAACTCAAGGGCTATTGGCGACGAACCTCTTACTTTTGAGCCTCGGTCGAGTGACGAGGACGGCACTTGATCTGAATCCTCCCTCTCCAATCTTCCACACCACTCCATCGGGAAGACTTGGAACCTCGATTAAATTTAACGTGTATCATCGCTCTACGCGGAGGTTCTTATATTGCACCGGGGTCGAACCCACGACACGACAAAAACGATATTATGACCATTAGGTTACCACAGCCAGAACATAGGGATAATTTTGTGTTGATCTGACAATAAATTCTAACCGATTATTTTAGAGTCTTGTAGTATAGTGAATTTATGAATGGAATCAAACCGGAAAAAAACTTAAGCATCTACGTTTACTAAGAGTCATATTATTTTAAAATGTGTATTGTCTTCATGAATGGTTTTTACATTCTTGTAAAGCTTTCCTATTATTTCTCTATGCGTCATCATTTATAATTTATGCAGTCACCAAGTCAAAGTAACATCACACAATTACAAGACTCAAAGAATGAGGAGATAGATGGTTGATCTTATCAATTTTTTGATATCATGTGTGTATGCGAATTCTCGCTCTCTCTCTGTATAATTATATATATATATCAACCCTCAAAGAATTTTTTTAAAAAATAATTCTAGTCTAACGTCAGTATTAAATATCAACCTTACCAACATACTCGGGTTCAAGTGAGTTCACTTGTTACGACGAAGGATTCGAGCGGTTTCTTTAGTTTTTACTCACTTGAAACAGTGCCAGTCATCCAATACGTAAAGTAAGCAACTACTTAGGGAAAAGAGGCCAAATCATGGCACATTGGCTGATTATAAGATGCGCTTCAATCAGATCTCAGAGAGCCATAGTGGTGTTGAGTTTTAAAGCAGAAGTTTTTACTAGAGCATTTTGAATGTTTGTGTATTTTTTTTTCTGATACGATGTACGCATCTGTGTTTCATTTGTTCTTTTTCAACATTTATAGAGTTTTATACTTTTTGGGGGGGTTTTATTCTATTTTTCAACTATATTGAAAAATAAAATGACATAGGAAGCGCAGAAATTAACAGTCGGCGTGAAATGAACATTGAGAAATTTGGTTATTATTTACAGCAAGTTCACTAGAAAACCGTTTGTATTGCTTGTGAAAGTACTTTTCACATAACAGAAGACATGATTCTAATAATCACTATTTAACACAGCATCAGATTTACACAGAAGAAAAAAATGAAGTTTTTTCTAGGGTCTGAGTTGCGAATAGGATATGTGACTAAAAAAATGCAAGAAATTAGAAAATAAAATACGTTTGTTAAAGTAAGTCGTGAATACTTAGCATTGACAGAAACGTCATATGAAATTGCTTTAGCATTAGCAGAAAAAAAAAGAAACCTTTTCTGACGGAAAAGACATTATCAAGCCTTGTCTCCAAATAATTGCACGTTATCTTGGTAATAAATGTATTGAAAGGAAAGCAGACGAAATTTTTATATCAAGTCAAACAGTTATGAAACGTATAGAGGAATTCTCTCAGGATATATCCCAGCAATCGGAAGACTTTGTCCATTCTTCTACTTTCTCTCCTTGTTTTATTTATCTTTGGTAAAAATTTATCATGTTTATGTGCTGTAATAATAAACATTACAATATTACTTACCTACGACTTAACTTAAGGCAAAAGGCTGGCCTCCTCTGTAATAGAAATTGTTTTACATGCAATAACTAAACAAACTTTTAAAGTTAATTGTACCTATAAGTATATACTTATACTAAAAAGGTTATTAAACATATTCAAGGACCAGGACTCCATCTAGCAAGGAGAAAACAGACAATTCCAAGTTCATATCTGATCTCGATTTTAGTGCCAACAACCGTAGTCCAGATTTATCTTTACCAAACGATACATAATCGTAGATATAGCACCATCCCTTTAGTTACAGTAGATCATTCCTGACTACTGTAGAAGCTTCATTAAGCTAATGTAAATAAATTAGTTTAACAGGGCAGATAAAATATTTCTTTTCCTCCACTAAACGAAGCATATTCTATCCTTATCTCTATTAACGAATCTATATTCATGAACGTAAGCCTTTGAGCTCGTTTGTCAAATAATTGGCGCATGGTATGCAAAAGGTTGACTTTCCCCTAGACTTAAAGCATCACGTCTTGGGTAGGGGGAACGTTATCACAGACCAGAGATGAAAGATACCTCACGAGACTGTATCAGATGGAGAAAAAATTCTGATGCTTTCTAGTACCACACACAGAATTTTGAACAGTCCTCAAAAGGAAATATGTAGATTAAGGATGGGTATTATTTCACGTAATGTGTTGTGTGCTTGGAACCTATTCCGTCAACAATACATTCCATAGAAAACTTATTAAGTTTGTCACTTTTCATAATGCTTATCTCACAACCTTTATAAAACCACTTAAGTAATTCGAATTTGTAATTTTTTTTTTTATCTCTGAAAAAGTATTGTATTAGTAGAACATAATCCAGTACTAATGAGATATTGGAATGTAAGCCCAAATTAATGTAGTAAAATATATTTCAAAAATAAAATGATAATATAAATACAATATTGAAAAAAGTAATAGAATTTATGGACACATATTCTGGAAGTAATACACTATAGGAACATATATTCTGAAAATAATAATAAGATATCGGAGCACATAATCTTAAAGTAATAGGTTATTGGATCATATTACCAGGCAGGAAGGAATATGCTGGAGCTTATTACTTAAAAATAAACGCTTAGCGCAATCACGTTAATCATATAAGCACTATTTGATAGGCAGAACAAAAAAAAAATTATAAAATGTGTTTATGATTATTTTAAGCTATAATTTATTTTTACTTTCAAAACTAATATAATTTTGCATAAGATCATATATATAATTAAATTCACAAAAAATAAAAGTAATTTTTTTCGTATGTTTTCTTTTGTCGTGCCTGAAAAATAGTGCTTTATTCACTGTAGTAATTACTGAACTGGTTCAGTTTGATTTGGTTTTATTAACATCGCACTAGAAGCAACAAGAGGGCTATTGGCGACGGACCTAGTAAATTTAAACTTCGGTTAAGTGATAAGGACGACACCTTAGATGGCACACCCTCTCCTAACTTCCACACCACGTCATCGGGAGGATTTTGGTCCCCGACAGATTTAACGTGCATCATCCCCGGGTACACAGTGGGTCTTTAATGACATCAAGGCTCGAACCCAGAACTAAACGAAGCGAGCCCTATCCCTTAACCATTAAGCTACCGCTGCCACCTGAACTGGTTCAGGCATCATTCGCATACGCAGTTTATAATATGGCTTTTGCGGATTACAGAATCCAGAATTTTTGGTAATGCTTCACGACACATACACACGCATATCAGTATGTACTTTAGCTTAAGTTTAGTTTAGTTTTTATTAACGTCGCACAGAAGCAACACGAGGGCTACTGGCGACGGACCTCGTAATTTTGAACCACGGTCAAGTGACGAGGATGAGACCTGAGCTGGCACCCCCTTCTCCTAACATCCACACCACGCCAACGGGAGAACTTTGGCTCGCTACAGATTTAACGTGCATCAGCGACGGCTACACGACGGATCTTCGGCGGCCAAGGATCGAACCGGCGACTGAACGAAAATCACCGGCCACGAATCCGGCACCATGACTACTAGGCTACCGCGGCCTATCAGTATATACATAAGAATCAATTAATACGCAGAATAAATTTTATCTATATAACTAGGCGTGATTTCTCTTAGGTATTATTAAAACATTACGATAATCCCTCATACGAAAAAAAAAAAACCTAAAAGCTATTAAATTAATCGGGAATGGATTTTCGTCAAGTTTAATCCATCGATACTTTTGTTTATCGTCTGTTAATTTAAGCTCATCATCTAAACACTTAATAAGAAAATGTCTCTTAAATTCCTCCAATATATCCTTCACCCCTTCAGTTCATTCGAATATTCACACTTTACGATATATTTGTCCGAAAACTGCACCAGTGTTCTTCAGAATACCATTATAAGAAGTTATTCAATGAATTGTGGAGCTGGTACCTAAATGTTATAGAAATCTTACGTCAAGAATTTCTAATAAAAATAGGTGGATCATATGCTCGGAATCAAAGCCCTGCACTCGCGCGGTTGCAAATCCTTCTCCTCGACCCCCTCCAACAAAACAAGTGTTCGAAGCAGGATGCATTATTCATGTCACCCACTTCCGATGAAAATGAAGGAGGGACACCCAGGCACAAGCGTCTCTGGTATTTCGTAAACAGAATTCCAACATCTCTGAGGAATCTCGGGGCCTATTGATCGCGTGATTGCTTATGAAAACAGACGAGTGAAGTGCACGTGAAGCACATTGTACATCAACTAACGGTGGATCATGTAAAAATTTACCCAGCTCATTTTGCTTAGCGTTGTCGTAGAAATACTGGTGACTTTAGTCTAGTGGTCATGGTTTTGAACTCGTGGCTGGTGAGGTTTTCATCGAATCGTGGCTTCGAGTCCTGATGCAACTAAAGACCAACTATGTAGCAGAGCTAATGGCTTCAAGGGATTGTCTTCTTTAGGTAGGTACGGGAATTATACCCCCGATGTTGCCTATTTACCTTTTTCGTTCCCATGAGGTTTACTATCATTGGTAAATATGAGTAACATTAACCCGGGATATCTTAGCGATCCTTCTTCTTTTTCGACTGCCCTTGTTAACTAATGTTTCTTTTTCCTTTTCTTCTGACGTTTAGATCACAGTAACATCTTGCTTGGCGCAGCATAACCACGTGTAGCTTTTTCGCCACTAAACTTCCCCATCACATTCAAGGGAGTGTGATGGTGAACACGTTAAACTGTCGAGGCTCCAAATCCTCCCTTTGTTAAGGTGAGGAAGTTTGGGAAGGGAGCAGCCAACTCAGGTTCATCCAAGTCCTTTGACCACGGTTATAAATTTCGAGGTAGCCGTCATACGCCCTCATGTTGCTTTTAAGTGCTGCTTTAATAAACAATAAATCAATCGTTGAAATATTGTGGGAAGTTCAATATTAATTTTTTATTCTTTCTCAAGTATAAAAATTAAGACAGGAGAAAATTTTATGTATTAAATATAAATTATGAAACATTGGATATTTTATTAAATATTCAGATTCGTTTATAAAATTCTGTCGGTGATTTTCTTCTAACCAAAAATAATGTTATTAATGCATTTGTGACAGATATTGTAATGGCGCAAGAGCTAGATATGCCTATGCTGCACCAAGCAAAGTATAACTATGATATAAACGTTTGAAAAAGAAGGGAATAGATAAAAATTTCTTGTCAAGGAGTAGGAGTAGGAATAGGGTCGAAAATAGAGAAGGATAGCTAGTATCCCGGAGGCGCTTCTCTCGTGTTTACCAATAACAGTAAACCTCATGGGAAAGGATATAGATAAATAGAGCGCCTCTGGTGAGCGATGCCCGTACTTACCAGAAGAAGGTAAGCCCCTAAGAGCAAAAGTGTCTTCAAACGATTATTAGACTGGTGGCATTATGTACGAAATGAAGATGTTTGCAAGAAATTTCGCAAACTTTTAAGGTCGGGATTTTACACAAGTATCAAAATGCATTGTATGAAATTCATGAATTATTTTGGGTTTGAATTTGAATTTCAATAACAGTGTAATAACAGCTACGTAAAGGCTGCTGGCGTAACACTTCATAATTCTGAAAAATACACAATTAATGATGACGATACTTGGGATAATTACCTGATTCTTCTAATTTTCATACCAATAGATGCGAGAATTTTCAGACCCATTTAACTTGAAGTCATACCCCATCATTCATCATGGTTGTTCTTTAGCGGAACCAGGACTTAAACCAGAAATAACTGGTCAAGAAGCACACGCCAATTTTGCTGCACCCTTCTTTCCCCAACATCTATTTCCGTCATAAATAGTTCCACATCTGTGTCGAGAATCAATCGTCGAAATAAAAATGTTCGTTATTCTTATGACAACTTTTGAATATTTCTATAATAAATTTTGAAAAATACGTATTTTAGCCATTATTTATGGGTCCAAGTGCTTTGATATAGTTGCGATATTCAATATTATTCCTGCTCACTATTCCTGGTCCTAATGAGACACAGTTTTTCATTTGAAAAAAAAAAAAGATTTCTCTCGAGTAGTCACAAGCAACTGATTATAAATCGAAATTGCAATAAAATCACCATTGGTACTAATCATTACCGCGAACTACATGCACGAGGATGCTCTAATAAAACGGCGGTTTCGGGTCTTGATAATCCTGCCGTCCGGATTAGAGGGAACTTCAGCGTGTTAATAGCTTCCGATTTTACTACACAACAGTGGTGTAGGGAGTCTGATACAGTTAAATCTGTCACGCATGACGTGATGTGTAAGCTTCGGTGTCAAGGTAGTCGTCTTTGTCACTTTACAGGATTAAAATCTGTTGTCATTAGTTTTCGTGTTGCTGAATGAAACGTTCTAAAAATAGTAACTAAACACATAGAAGGGAACGAAGCCTCAGGGTAACCGCGAGATGGTGATAATAACTTTTACTGTTCTATATTTCTCATAAACCCTACCAATCAATCAACCATGGATTATTGCATAAAATTTTGAGAAATGGTGTCATATAGGTGTCATTTTCGATAGTGTAAAGTATAATACCTATAACCATATCACTGATTAATTTAAATACATTGTTTGTCCTGTAATAAATACGCTTCTCATAGAAATAATTTCTGGAATATGCTCAAGAAAAACTCATAGCACAATAATACCTTCAAAGAAGTTTTGGAAAAAACAGTAGCTGATCAGCAAATATTCAAAACATTCTTGCAGAAGATGAAATATATTAATAACTACTGAATTAAAAGAAAATTTTAAAGGGGAAGAAAGTCCTTTGTTGAGCTATATGCCTTAAAACCAACCAATCATTCAAGGTGCCATTTTCTTCATTTGATTCAGATTCTATATCGTAAGACCCGTCGCTAAAATTCCAACCTTTCAGTAATGTATAGCTTTAGTGAAATTTTAAATAAAAATTATTTAAATTAAAAAATATATGACTTTTTAAAAACATTTATAACTATTCTACATTAACACACCGAAAACATGATTTGATTTTTTTTAAACATTTTCCGTATTCCAGCATAAAAAGAAACATGTACACGTATTTGAGTAGCGATCCGATGAAATATCTAAAGACCGTTTGCCAATGTACAGATGTGGCGACTATTTATACAAGTCACAAATAAAGTTCTGTAACCGTAACCGATGGATGGACGAGCTGAAGAAATGGAACGAGAAGATCAATTGACCTGACGACGGAGGTTTCGACAGGGTGAAAGCGGAATTGCTTCTTGGTGTATTTATAATTTTCATAGTTGACTTCTATAGCTTAGAGTGGCCTCGGTAGCCTAGAGATCATGGTCGTGCACTCTCGAACTGCAGTTCTCGCCATTTCGATCCTTCATCCCACTAAACATCTGCCGAGTAGCCAAACAAATAATAAGAACAGATCATTTACAATCTTTGATGTGGTGAAAGAGCTGCAAAGCCTTTTTGCCATGTTCCCGAACCTACTACAAACCTGCGAGTCAATGAGAAAAGTCTCAAATAAAAATGACAAGCTAAATATATTCTTCCAGGGTATAGTTACCCAAGTCTAAATAAATCCCACAGTACTAGAAATCCCTAGCTAAAATGATATGAAATATAAATACCACATCCCACGAATTCGGAGATTTATAACTCTCCCTACGTAATCAAACAACTTTTTATATAAAGTTACCTTCCTTAACTCCTAGCCAATCAGAACACAGACACTGGGTCTCTCGCAGAAACCCACTCTCTGACACACCCACTCCAGATACAACTAGAGCTGCTGCCTCCTGATTGGACGAACGCTCTTCACCCTGTATTCCCCCACCCATCTCAAGTAATCTCTTTAGTTATCATCACTTATAGTCAATTTCTCATGTAATAAATTTATTTTTTCCGCTTTACTTAGCAAGTTCTCATTCTTTTAAAAAAAAATTTAATCACTTAAATTACCTTATATATCAAAATACCTAATTGCACTGGACACTTGAAGTAATCAAGCTATACATATAATATCGGAGATAAAAGCCCAACAAGGCTAGGCACTTCAACAATGTCATCACTACGAGTAGCCGGAATTGATATACGTTAAATCTGTTATTGTTCAAAGTCTTCCAGTTTGTGTGGTGGGGAAACTTGGAGAGGGACATGCATGCTTAGATGTATTCATAATTTCATCGAGGTTCAAAATTATGATTTTCGTCGCCAAAGGCACGACCTTCATAATACTCAGCGAGAAGTTAATAAACAATCATTCCATAGCTTGGAACTGAATTTTGATGCTTATGTGTTTTTGGCTTCATAGAGCCTTTAAATTAATTTGACGTTTTATATAAGTTGTGAACATTTTTTTAAAAAGTTGTGTTATCCTAGTTCGATTTCGTAGTTGTGTTATCCTTTCCTTTCTGTTTCCAAAACTTGCCGCTCATTAAAAGAAATCATTTTTAAAGTTGGATATGTGTATTCAAAGCAAATTTGAAAATTAACGTAAATTTTGCCTACAAATGCATGTTTTATAACCTTATGGGACTTAAAAATTGAAAAAAATACTCAAGAAAAATTTTGTTAGAGTATATTACTGTCAAGAAGACATGTATACAGATATAGGCAGAAATTAAAACTTCTCGCGAAACGTGAAAATTCAAAAGAAAATAAATGAGAGTATACTGACAATTTGTAGATTAAATAATCAAAACAGAATCTTTTGTAAGGAATAGACTATTATTTTGATAATATAATCCCTACGTAGGAAACTCTATGGAAGTTCAAGTTCTGAACACTGAAATTGTATTTAAAAGTCACTGTAATTTTCAATTTATTGCAATACACAAAAAACTTCTACTTATTATAAAATCTCAAAAATAGTCTATTTTATGTTTTGGCACTTAAAGTGAGATTGCGTGTGTGTGTGTGCGTGTGTGCGTGCGCAAGTTTTTTATATTGCAGTAAAGGAAAAATTACTGTGACTTTTAAAGAAAAGTTCAGTGTTCAGAACTTGAACTTCCATAGCTTCTTACGTAAGGACTACATTATTAAAATAATAGTCAATTTCCTACAAAAGATGCTATTCTGTATTATTTAAGAGGCCGCGGTAGCCTAGTAGTCAAGGTCGTGGAATCGCGGCTGGTGGTTTTCGTTCATTCGCAGATTCGATCCTTGGCTACCAAAGATCCGCCGTGTAGCCGGGTCTGATGCACGTTAAATCTGTTCGGGGCCCGAAGTTCTCCCGTTGGCGTGGTGTGGATGTTAGGAGGGGGTACCAGATCAGGTGTCGTCCTCGTCACTTGACCGTGGTTAAAAATTACGAGGTCCGTCGCCAGTAGCCCTCGTGTTGCTTCTGTGCGACGTTAATAAAAACTAAAAACTAAATCTGTATTATTTAATCTACAAAATATCAGAATACTTACATTTACTTAAGTTTCAGGTTCACTGATGCATAACATTTGGAGATTGTGTTTTGCAGTAATAAAGAATGCTGTTTTTAAAAGCCTTTCTGATCAGAAATTTATGATCAAGTAATATTAAAACACCTATAAGAAACTTAGTTTCTAAATTGGATAAAAACAAATTTCAAACAGATTTGCACAGATAAAATATTGAATTTTAATATGAAATAAAAAATAAAAAATCAATATCTTGTGCAAAAATTGCGTTTTGAAAGTGTATAGTCACCAGTTGTTTTTATGAGTTTACGATATTTATGTATATATAAAATACGCTATTTATACATTTAGAGATAATTTATATCCTTGATAGTTTAGTTTTAGTTTTTATTAATATCGCACTAGAAGCAACACGAGGGCTATTGGCGATGGACCTCGTAAATTTGAACCACGGTCAAGTGATGAGGACGACACTGACCACCTCCCTCCCTCCTAACTTCCACACCATTCCAATGGGGGGACTTTGGGCCCTTATAGATTTAACGTGCATCAGCCCCGGCTACATGGAGGGTCTTTAGCGGCCAAGGATCAAACCCGCGATTAAGCGAAAACCACCGTCCTCGAATCCGAAACCATAACCATTAGGCTACCGCGGCCACTATACCTTTGATAATAAAACAGGTGTCGCAAAGAATTATTTTAAAATAAGTACAGAAAAATAATTTTGTTATCAATTAAATAATTACTTTATTCCATTCAATTATATTCGCATCCAACTGTTTTTATCACTAATTATTAATATCCAATAGTGCTTAAAAATTTAAGCGCTTAAATTTAAAAAAAAATAATGATTTATAAAACATTGTATATATATATATATAGTTGCTCATATCAATCATATAACTACATCGAGAAGAATAGAGATGAAATGTTTCAGTCCCAAATCCAGGGAAGCATATATTACAGGTAACAAATCCTTTAAAACGTATTTTAAATAGTGCCGAAGAAGCTTCAGTTTATCCACATCATTTTAATCTCCTTTATTCTTGGGAACATCCTGTTGCCGTGGCTTGACTCGATTAACCTACGACCTTTACAACAATCACTGACCCGAGACTTTAATGTTGGGAAATTTCTTCCCATAATCATCGGATTCTCGTTGTAAATTCCGCTCTAATCCTTTACACTTTGTTCCAATAAACCCCGAGCTCGAGCGATCGATTGCCGAGGAGTAAATGGGTGCTCCGTGGAGCTTAATTTGCTTATCAGCTTAAGCCACCTTGTAGCGCGATGCTCCACGGAGACGGGCATTAATCACGAGCTAATGGACGTCGGCCTCCGTTCGGATCCAATACGTCATTCAGATATCTACGCGACCTCGTCTTTAAACATAATGTTTAGAAAATAATGGTGTTTATTTGTAAAAATAGCCAAAATCGATTATGATTTAAAATAATTTCTTGAAAAACACGTGGTTTGATCTAATTATGACAGAATTTCGTTCCTATTTAAAATTCGTAAGTCGAACTAGTTAGTATTACTTGTTTTTTTCAACAGTATATTTATCAAACGGGTTATTACAATCGTACATAAAATAATTCAATCTATCTGCTTAAAATTATTGTGCATAAAGTGGAAAATACATAACATCTACTATACGTAAAGGTACCATAAATTTTTAATTGTCATACTGAGAAACAACCGAAAAATGTTTAGATAAAATTTACTTAGCGGATTGAATTCCATCTTCTCCATGTTATGGCTTATTTAATTCTACGGGTTCTTGAAACCAAACAGCACTAATAGCTATGACTGTTTTTCTTTATTAACGTCCCATTGAGCAGCAACACAATGAAAAATTGGCGACGGCCTCGTAATTTTGAGTATTGGTCAATTGACACCTCAGCTGTATCAGCCTCTCCAAACTTCCACACGCCATTGGATGCACTTTTAGCCATGGTTTATTTAACATTTCTCAACCCCAGCTACATTGTGAGTCTTTGTGTCAACAGGGGTCGAACTCAAGGCCTAACGAAAAACGCCGGTCCCGAGTCCTCTACCATGACCACTAGGCTACAGCGGCTACCTTAATAGATATATTTTATATCATTGTGTACATGAGAATCAATTAATACATAGAATGGAATTTATCCACGTATATATCAGTTATTTCTCAGTAATAATGAAAATTTTAAGGTACCCCTTCGTAAATACACTCGTTAAAATAATTATTTCTCTGAAAACATTTTTTTCGGCTTTTTTGAAACGTACGATACGTGAAAGAAATATTTTTGTTTCGCATAAACCCATTATCCACCAGACAATTCAATCCATTTTTGTGTTGTTAAATGCATATGGTCACAAGTCAATACATTCAATTGTTATTGAACACAAAAATTGCCAAATTTGGCGTCCATTCGTAACTTTCTTTTAATCGTAAAAACTACAATACACCGCCTAACACTGGTTTCATTCCAAATCACTAAAAAAACAAACTACTAAGTACAAACTATAAACTTTCAATAATAAGAGTCAAGCTGTTTTTGAGTCAGTACATAAACGAACAATTGCATTGGTTGCTGTAGCCTAGTGTTGAGGTATCGGACTCGCGACCGGCAGTTTCCATTGAGTCGGGGGTTCGGGTCTTGATGAAACCACCGTGTAGCGGGTGCTGATGCACGTTAAATCTGTAGGGACCCAAATTCCTCCCAATGGAGTAGTGTGGAAGTTAGGAAAGGGGTGCTAGATCAGGTGTCGTCCTCGTCACTTGACCGAGGTTCAAAATTGCAAGGTTCGTCGCCAATAGCTCTCGTGTTGCTTCTAGAGTGACATTAATAAAAAATAAACTAAACTATAACCAAAAAAAAAAAAACGACGCACCTAGTAGGAGTTGTCGCTGGAAACAAAAGTTGAAGGATAGCAAAATTATGTAAATAATGGAAAAAGGAACCGTAGCAAAACAGTTCTCAGAATATCGTAGCCGTACAGTTGTGCTGTAAGTGTGCCTCTAATAATGACCAAAGGTGTACGGCTATCAAGGGAAATGGTACCTCAGACATGCTTTAGGGCCTGTGTGGCGTGCAATAGTGAAAGCAAGATCGGCACGCTGCCCTGGGCGTCTCCAGATACGTCTTCGATGATCGTGAGGACACAGTTAGAAGAGGGATTCGTCACTAAACACTATAATTCTCCAGTCAGCATCATTCCAACCTGATCGAACCAAGCACCACTGTAATCTGGCTCGGTAGTGTGCAGGCGCGATTGTCTAGGTGGCGAGTGTAGATTTCGCTCTATCAGCCGTCTGTGAAAGGTCATAGTGGACACTTGTGTCCACCATGCTCATCTGATGGTTGATAACCATAAATCAGGGGCTGTGATAGCTGATCTGACAATCACTCTGTCCTCCCGATCTCCTGTGGCCCTAGGTCGATCGCTAATATCATGACGCTGAAATCTACCATTGTCCACCCATTCTTCCCAGCATCTTCTAATCGCCGCATCGCTTTGACCCATATGACGAGAGATTCTCCGATTTGCCCAAACTGCCTCTTTCAATTCAATGGCACGATATCTTTCAAACTCTGACAGTTGCTCGTAATGAGCTCGAATCCTACGTCGAGGAATTTTTTTTCAGTGTTTGAAAGGTATCATAAATCGCAATACAACAGAAAATTTGATCATCAGATTGATAATCGCTTCTTATATATACCTGCTGAGTGCGCAGTTCGGATGCGCTGTAGCTCCCGCTATTCATTCATCGGACACCAAAATTCAATCATTTGCATATTCGGTTGAAATGTCTTTTCATTCAAAATTTCATTACAATCGGGCGACTCCTTCTGGGTGCGTCGTTTTCTTTTATATATATATATATATATATATATATATATATATATATATATATATAGTGTAGATACCATCGATATATGCTGAATACATACACCTCCCCCCATCTATCATAATATCCGCAAATCTCCACTTTTCACTGGAGGTTATATACTTTTAACCAATTAATTTAGTTTTCCTAAGTTATAGGAACGTACTTCTTAATCGTGAATATTAAACTTACATCGTCAGCAAATAAAACTGTTTATAAATATGCATTAGCAAATTGCATCTTAATTCTGTGATATCGTTACTTATAAAGTAGACTGGAGTGGGTATTTTTTTAGTGATAAATATAAAAAAAACCAGTATTACTTAAATCAATACCTGAATAATATTTTATTTACAACATGTTTATAATGATCAAAAGCTCTATTCTACTTTCTTGTTGCTACACAATAAAAAGTAATAAAGTGAAGTATATGTTAAAAAAAGTTTTATAACTAAGCTTTTGTTCCAAGACAGGCTAAAAAAAAACAAAAGATTTTTAGTGAAAAATAGCGTTTAATTTATAAAGGTTTAAGACGCTCAACTAAGATACTTAGATAATTATTTATAACACTGCTAATGACTCATATATAAAACAAAAAAATACTTATATATTTACCTCTCAAGCCTTTAAAAATTATATTTCATTTTATATTTAAAAAATTATTTTTATATCTTTTAATCCATCTTTAAATAAAAGCTTTATTTAATAATTCGAAATAAAAACCAACGTTTTTATATGGTGGCAAAGTTTATTAAAAAAATTATTAAAATATTAGTTAAAACTGGTCGCAAATATCTAAATATTGCATTGTTAGGCAAATAAGAACGGTTCTCAAAATTTCAGAGCTCTAGCTTGATGGGAAGTTGGTTAAATTAACAATAGACAATTTGATGACACACTGATAAACATACATACATACACACACCAAGTGAAATACATAACAACGTTAAAACTAACTAAAATTAATTAATCCGGTAAATTAAATGGTTGGAATACAGTTTAGTCAAACCACTCTTGGAGACAGGAATTATTTGGCGGTATTTTGCCAAATGTTGCTAAATTGGTCCGCGAAGTGGACTTAACATTCAGCCAAAAAAAAAAAAAAAATTCGCCAAGTTTGGCAATTATTCAAATTGCGCCAAGTGATTGGGCTGAACTGCATTATTTAAAAAAATATGAGTTAAAATTTGTCGCAAACGTCTAAATATTGCATTGTTAGGCGAGTACGAACGATTCCCAAAATTTCAAAGCTCTAGCTTGATGGGAAGTTGGTTAAATTAACGATCGAAAATTTGATGACACACACACACACCAAGTGAAATTCAGAAAAACGTTGTAAAAAGAATATTTTTTACTTATTTTTATTTATTTCTTTTTAGTTATTTTTAAAATTTAAGACTAAACATCAATTACGTTTCCTATATGCGTGTGCAAAATTTCAATTGAATTAGACATTGTTAAGTGCAAAACCCAGGCCTCTCGTCAACCCCCCTCCCATTCCTCTCTTCTTTCCTGAGTCCGTCATTGCTTGAGAAAACCATGGCATTGTCTGGCAACCATGGCATTTTTTATCTTTAGAATTATATGGAGCTATTGGAGTTATATTCTACTCAAAATGGCGAAAATATTTTTTTCAAGGGTCACAAAGAGTAAAATGGGCCCTTAAGAACAGAAAAAAAATTAGAAAATCAAACTGATGAGTATTTGAAGGTGTTTTAAGAGTGCCCGATTCTGTAACATTTACTGAGTCTGGCATTTTTTCTTGTCATTCCTGCTAAAGTATCTTTCATTTTAATAAGAAACACAGATGTCGGTTACACATTGCAAACCAATAAAAATACCAAACTAAACCAGTGAATCCCCTCGTCGACTTCCACACATTGAGTTTATTTTAAGTTACGTTGTATTGAAATCCTTGATTTAGTACTTGATAGAAATACATACGAATTCAAATAATTCAAAACTTATTCTCAGTGCATTACTCATAATGTGAAAGGATTTCATTTAACTTCATGACGTGCTGCCATCTATCGAATCATATTTGAAGGTTCTGAAACTTGCTAAAGTTTATCAAGTTAAAGTTAAGAGTTCCTAGATGTATTAAAAGATAATAATTAAAAAGGTGAATCCTGACATTGAAAAAGAAATAGAAATTTAAATAAATAAAATCATTGTATATATTTCTTTTTTATTTATAAAAAAATATAAACTCAAAACATTTATTTTTTTACATATAAAAATTATAATTTAGAAAAATTCTTACATTTTCCTTTTACGTATTTTCATTTAACTTACAGTTTTTTTCATTATTAGCTAATATTAGAAAGCTTTTTTATTTCTTATTCATTGCAGGTCTCTTTTACAATAGTATCAGTGACAACAGTCTGAAATTATTAGACCAGAAAGTATTGTGTATTGGACGAACTCAAATATATGTACTCTTGATAAAATTTCATCAATTTCATTTATCAATCTACAATGGCGAAGAAGTAGGCTAGAGTCCTTTGAGAACAAAAGAGTAGGGTTTTCAGTATTTTCATTTCTGTAAATCGGTTAAAATAATTTTATATTGAAATGGAGAAGAAATATCTGAGATATTTTCGCTTAGCGATTGATTCATTATATATGAATCAATTGCTAATTAATGTTAAATTCACTAACATTAAAAAAACAAACTATAAGATAACCACATTCCTTGTTCTTTAGAATCATTACATTTTATTGAAGTTCTTTCAAATAATGAGAATCTGTGTTGAAAAATTTCATGTGCTGCGTGAGGTAAAGTAATATTTCTTTGAACAAAAGCAGTGAAATAGATTTGGGAAGGGAAATAAGATATAAAAGAGAAAAATAATGGAACTTTTTTTTCTTTAATATTTATTAGGATATCAATGAACCACAGTTTTATCATATGGAAAACTCCTATGAGTTTTGAAAATACCTATGGTTTAGTTTTTTAATTCCTTTGAATGTGGATTTTGTATTTTAGAACATTCATTTACGTCAAAACATGACTTGGAGAAAAACATTAGTGTCAATTATTATATTTAGATGGCAGCACCAGCAACCTGTAAAAAAATTGTTGCAGGAAAAAATATTTTTTTTCTTTAATTTTAACTATTTAAGGGTTATAAAAGTCATTAGAAAGATCTATAATTATCAGAATTATGTTTCTTCCAAAATATAATATCTGATATCCAAAATATCTTCGTAGATAAGCTATTCAAAAAAATATTTAATTCCCGTCATTCTGAGAATACAATGAGATCAAATGCTACAATTGTCGTATTAAAGTTCGTATACGAATATTAATAGTAGCGTTCATATAAGAATTTTCTAAATTTGTAAAATTCACAAGCATTTAATTCTTCGATGGTATTTTTTCTTGTCAATTAAATTGTTTAAAAATTACAAATAAAAAAAATTTAATTTTTTCTGATACTTCCCCCCCACACACCTTTTTTTTTTATTTCATATTATAAAAAAATATTACTTTGTATGTTTATTGATTACTCTCTAACAAGTATTCACTGAATATAAAGTAAAATTCTTTTGGAAAAAAAGTTAGTAATGCACAATTTATGCATGAGTTTTTCAATAGGAACTCAATTTTTGTTATGACAAGTGGTTTCTCAAAATTCTTCATTGGTTAAAATGAAATATGAATTTACATTTAATTATGTCTGACTCTAAAGAATACTTCTTAAGTCTTTTTAGTAAATAGTACACTTTGTGCGTTTATGTGAAAAGATAACTTCGGTATAAATAATCAAAAAGTGTTACACTTTATCCGTTTGCTTCATTTTATGAGGAAATTCGTGAATATTTTGTGTTTGGTCGTCTTAGTTGTTATAGTATATTAGCTTTCTTAAGTCTTAGTTGTTAAAGTATATTAGCTTTCTTAAGTCTCAGTTGTTAAATTATATTAGCTTTTTTCTAGTAATTACTATACACATTTTCTTTTATATGGTCTTTTTCCAAATTGTTATTGTTAATAATTTTCCAATACTTGCATAATACATTGATGCAAAATATTTTTGGAAAAGGGTAAGTTTTTGTCAGATAAAATTTTTTATAACTTTAAAAATAACTATTTAAAATTTCAAATGATAATTTTTATACTTTCAAGTCATCATTCTTAACTAGATAAAATAATAAAAAAAAAACAGTATGGTAATATAAAATAAGTATTCGCAATCGATGACAAGGAAATAAAATAAATAAAAAATCTGAACTTCACAAAGATAAAAAGGCTTTAATGCTTAAGAGCTATAAAAAAACACAATTGCTATAAAATATAGTTTGGTACATCTTAAAATGTTGAAATGTTTCAAAATCATGCAGAACGTCACATTTTCATTTCGAGCGAAATTTGTGCGCAAATACATCTAAACACCAGTGGTGTACCCAAAGGAGTACCAAAAAAAGATATGCACCCCACACACACACCAATTTTTTTTTTTTTTTTTTTTTTTTTTTTTTTCGAAATTAAAACATTTCAGGATGGTTTTTATTATACTATTTAAGCTATTGTAATCTGTTTTTTCTCTTCGTGTTTAAATATATTTCCTCATAAAGAGAAAATAGAATTCCATCTAACCAATTACTGAGAAAAGAATAGAAAATTCTTTGTCGTCCATCTCAGAGTATCACCCCTATGCTACAATGAATCGTCCACAAGTGGTAGTCTTGGCTCTTGTCTTTCCTAAGCGAATTGAAGTCTGGAAATATTCTTGATATATATTCTTTTCTTTAAATTGTAAAGCTTATAATTTTTTTAATTAAAATTCTCTCTCTTCGCAACTTTTTTTTTTTTTTTTTTTAAATTTTACGATTCGAAATTAGAATGTGGAATTAGCAGTCGTCTTTTAAGTTCTTTTAACTCTAGTGGAAAAAATTTCAAACGTTGATTTGCCGCAGAAAATTACACATTAAATAACAGTGAGGAAGTAGAAAATCACCTATCGGACCGGAAACGGAAATACAAGTACAAAGTTCAATAACTCATTATTCAATAGAAAATACCCAAACCGATATAAAAAATTACACCGCAATTCGAAAAATATGACATGTAAAATTTTGTCAATTGCAAGCAAACTGATAATAAAAAACATTCATATTCTTGGAAAGTTTCAGATGCCAACACATACGCACCACACATGTGTTTCCAAGATCTTTATTCGGTAATAAAAATGTGAAGAGGAAATTTCGATATAAATTACTAACAGAATACCAATGGCTTACTTATTCCCAAAATGAAGATAGAATTTACTGTATTTATCGAGTAATTTATTCCAAAAAATATATGGGCAAATCAACCAGTCAACCATTCTAACAATTAATCAGTCTTTTCGCTTCTGGCGCAAATCAACTGAAAAACTCAGTGAAAATCAAGAAAAAAATATCACACATTCTTTTCTAACTGATAATAATTTAAGAAGAATTGTATAAGTGCTTAAACAAACCATAATATATATTACTAAAACTACCAGTGTTCGAAAGTTAAAAGAAAATAGGAAAAAAAGTTAGTCCTTTTACAAAAACAGATATTATCTGTCGCAGGAATGGACTTTCTTTAAGAGGTCCTCGTGATTACCGCCAAATTAGTGGAACACATTATAAAAAATAAATAACCATTACAATGGGAATTTCCGCCAACTGCTTAAATTCCGAATCGATGCAGGAGATTAAATATAATGCATTTCCATAATATTTAAATTCCACATCAAAAGTGTATCTGAATTTTTTTTCTTAATGGCCCATTTCTTTTAGAGAAATCTAACATAAGTATTTATATCCTAGAATCATATACACTTAAAGAAACTCTACGAGAATTTCTATTGAAAATAAATGTCATTGTGTTACGTAATAGTAAACTCATTTTAATTCTATTTGGTGAAAAAAATGATTATTAAATCCATTTCGAAGTGTAATTGTTTTTACCCAAAACCTAGATTCTACTCCACGTTATTTGTACTTGTTATTTTAGTTTGCTCTTGTTCATTCCCATATAACGACTAAATAGATACAGTCTCTTACCTATATCTGGAACTATTCGAGAAATGAAAAAATAATTTCTATTTTCGTAATCAAGCATTAAAATATTTTTAAATCAAAACACTTCATGAATTTATAAAACAATGATTGGTGAATGGATAAGGACTATCAGTGATAAGTGTTTAAAAGGAGAGAAACCTAAATTTAAGGATGAAAAACTTAGTAGGTCTTCTCTAAGAAAATATTTAGAATGGTACACTTAAAATAATTTTATATGATTAAAAACCATTCACGAATCCCAAAATAATCCAAACATTACGAATAATTAATAAAGATCATAAATAATTTCAAATCCAAATATACCCGAAAGTGCTATTAAAATCTGCATTAATAAATAAGCAGTCTATAAGTAGCCGTATTCAAAATTGCGTAATGAAAAATAAACATTTATAGAAATTGTTATGAAACACAGTTTAAATGTTTACCATCAAATTTATATGTATTAATGTTTTTCAAAGTATCTGGTGTGGAAGCTTTCAAGAAGCTAACTCATAGTTAGATCAGTCGTAGTGGACCAGACGATTTGGTGTTACACAGCTGGCCACTTAAGTTCTCTGATATGACTCCATGCGATTTTTTTTCTTTGGGTGTGTGTAAAAGGTGAAAAGTATGCTCCACCATTACACACAAATTTATTTTGACTGAAACAACGGATTTCAGTTGCTGTGCTATCAATGACCACTGACACTTTACAACGTGTTTAGTACAAGTTTACTTGTCTAATTGACATTTTACGTAAGTAAAGGAAATTATATTGAACAGCTATAAAAAAACACTTCCGTATCTTCAATTTGCATTCATGTGTTTTTATCATTCTGTGTCGTTTCTTTAAGAAAATATAGCATTTTAAATTCGGATGACCATGTACTTTATGAGTGAAAGTTAAAAGTTATTAATAAAATCTTGTTTTAACATCTTATAGAAATATTAAATCCTCCTAAAAACTCGGTACCGTTTTAAATGAAAGAAAATAGACATTTTAAACACAGTTATTAGTATTTAATTAAGAATATAATTTATATATATATACCGCTTCAACACTTTTTCTCAGCATGATCATCTCACTAATATATATATAAGATTTTCCAGCTAATTATTAAAGAGCTAATATTATTTTCAAATGTACTGTTAAACCAGTTCCTCAGATTCTCAATAGATGGCACCACGAATCAGCGTCATGTTGTAGCTTATGCAGCGCCACCTATTCCAGAACAAAACTGAGCGACCTTTCGTTCTAGCTCTCTTTCCTCCACGTTCCGCTTCTCTTCTCCTTCGCATTACCTGCGTCGAAAGTAAACTCCGAAAGTCTGAGCGAGTTCCAGCGCCCTTCGCAGATATGAATTAAATGAGGCAGCCATCTATTTTGCTCCGATAAACTGGTCAATTCCTCATCTCCTATTATAAATATTTCCCATCTCATCTCTCCTAATAAACATAAGTAAAACTACTACAAGCATCGTCATTGATTTTCTACGAGAACAACGTGAAATCCGGTAATGGAATTACCCCCCCCCCATCCCAGACAACCAGCCATTTGCGTAAGAGCAAACTATCGTAGATTCGGGATGTACAATATAATCACCCCACAGTCTATATATATGAGTCAATAAAAGATATATAGTGAGGCCAGAGTTAAAACACTTGTAGAGTATAGGATTCTAAAATCGAACGAAAAGTTAAAGTCGGGGTAAGCATTGCCGACAAATGAATGATTTTAATGAAACACTGAAGCAAAAGAGACTGACGCTTGTTAATCGAAGTGAGGAATAGTGTAGTTTAATGGCTCTTAAGAGCCAGATCATACTATGCTGCTCCAAACGAGGTAAAGAGATAAAAAAAAAAATAATAATTAAATCCTATAGTATCTCTGCACAGGTAAAATTTAAAAAAAAAAATCGTTAAAGCGTAAAATTGTTTAAAACATAAAGTTATTACGTGACTAGAGTTAAAAGCAGAAAGACTGTACATCAAACTATGTAAAGAAAGCGGGTCAATAGAAAACACTTTATGCAACACTATTACAAGGGTCGCTTTGAACACCTGCAGTAAAAACTCGACAGGGAAATTGCAGATAACTTAAGAAATTCTGTTGCTCCCAGACCTAGTATCAACCGATAACTGTTTGTTTCTCTTCTTCCAAAATGTTACTCTCAAACTAAATAGTACCTACAGATAATGGTATCCATAAATTACTCTCATACTAAAACTGCTACTATCTTAATTATTTCAACTCTTTCCGATTCCAAAATCTTCTCAAAGAAAAGGGTGTATCATCCATCAAAGTATGATGGATTAAATTAAAGGGTGTACTTTATTTAGGGCATATTTCTTTTGATGAAAGTAAACAATTTCATAAAAATTTTTTAGGAATGAATTGATTATTTGAGACTGTACCGAATTACAAAGTCTTGTAAAAATACACTCAAAAGAGTATAAATATAATTCCGAATTTGGATCTGCGTTTAGTTAACCTCGATAGATTTTCAACTCATAAAAGTTATGCATGTTCCAGAGATGTTACTCCTAGATTTCTTTAGAGGCGCGAACCAATTCTTCTTCTTCCAGTGGACACAACCCCTCTTTCATCGATTTTTTTTTTCAATCGGAGGTCAATATTAGAATTGGTAACATTAATTAAAAATGCTACTTATTTTAAATATTATTTTTGTTCATTTTTTTAGTTATCGTACTCATTTTAGCTGCGTGGCTACCATTCTCAGCTCACTTCCCTTTTTAACGGTCTGCCACGTAACTAATGTGGTATATGTACCCTTGGTTAGGAGCCACTGTCTTAACTATCCCCAGCTGAAATCTGTACACTGGAAAAAATGTTGGATTCCCTCAATGATTTTCCTTTACTATTATCAACACTGGACAGATTTCATATGGTATTTATTAGCTCAAAGAGAACGAATTTATGATATCAATAGATATTTACTATAAAAAAATAAATTAACACTTTTAATTAACTTAAAATATGTTTCACTTTTACAGTCCTAAATATATATCACGATTTTTACTTCAACTAACGCTTTGAGGGCATTTCAAAGTGTGGTTGAATAGAAAGCTTCCTTCAATAAATGAAACGTAGCTCATGTAAATTTGAGTAGAATTAGCGAAATGTAAAGAATAAAATTTTTAAAAAGACACATTTATGAGTAGTGATGGGTTTTATTTACCAGGGTTGATAGCTTTGTATGCGATAGAGATTGAAAGTTGAAGTTATCAGTGTGAAAAATTTGTATTTTACCGCATTCAGTAAGTAACTTTATGAGTAAATCCAGATACGTTTACGAAGGGTCTGAGATTCCCACCCTCATCTAGAAATCGAAGGACTCGAACCCGATTTGTTCGGTAAGACATAAATTAATACATTATTTTAAACATTAAATCAAATGCGTACAGAATTTATTGCCATACATAAAATAGATTAGGGATTAAATATTGATCACTCACTCGTAGATATAAGTAGAATAACTTGCTTATAATTTTTCATGATTCTCTATTCACTTGACTGTTGATTGATCTCTCTTACATATTGAGAATGAACGGCGAAGGGAGTTATAATCTGGTGTAGCAATCTGATTATATCTTTTCGCAATTTCTTATAGATAACTCTGAACTGAAATGGAACTTGTAGTCTGAATTATTTGATCCACTAAAGCTGAATCTAAAAATACAAAACACGTATGAACTCTACTAAAATTATTAATTCATAAGGTCTGTCAGAGACATTTAAAATTTAAAATGGTGAATTTTATTCTTCTTAAAATGTTAAGGCTTCCTTTAAATGCCTATGTCATACAATTGTTATGTAAAGAACATTTATTAAAAAAAGACATCATAATAAATGTTAACAAGGTTGTTTAGTTTGATATTTCATTTATCCATAAAGAAAGTTTTTCTGCACGAAATAGTTTGAAAACAGGAAGTGATACAATTTGGTTCTCTCACCTTAGCTACTTTCGGATGCACCTAAAACAAGACAATTTTCCTATTATTATTTCATAAAACAAGTATATTTTATTTCTTTTACGAAAAAAGAATGAAACAATTTATTTAGTATTCCCTCGTTTGAAAATTTTACTGTGAAGATTTCCCAATTATAACAACTTGTCCTTCTCTAAGTTGTTTTATTGGGCACATTTCTCCAGTGAATAAAATTTAAAGATATTTCAATCGTGGGGGGCTATTTTTTTATTTCATTTCTATATATTCATTTAAAAAAAACAAAAAAAAAACTTTTTTCGGTATATTAAGAAAAACATTCAAGTAAGAATTACTAAATTTATTTTTCGATTATTAGTTAGTTGAAATAAAACAGATTGAGAAGAAAAATAGTTCTTTTGTAATCAGTTTCTTCACAATTAGAAATATGTATGTCGGACAGGTATCAGGGATTACTTCAAAACATGTAATTATACCTATAAGCCATAAACTCTATTTTTAGCACTTTTTCTGAAAAATCTATTTGCCAACGGAGATGAAAAAAAAATTATAACATTTACACTAAATTACTTTTTCAGTTGTTTTAATAACTCATAAAAAAATTTCAATAAAAATCAGACATTTCTCTTTATACCTGTTAAATAAATAATTTGACTTATAAAAACCATTGTATTAGCTTTAATATTATTGTACTGCGTAAATATTGTTTTTTCGAAGAATCACTTCAAAATTATGAATACTTTCACTTAAAACTTACAAATCCCGTAACATTTAAAATTGGATAAAGTCATTATTGTTAGGATTTTTCAATGAAGGGACTCACTTTTCAAAATATTTGGATATTCATTTTACTTTAATTTAAGAAGGGATTTTTACTTTTGCGTAGCAAATCGGGAGTTTTATTAATCAAAATTAATAAGGCAATTTCACATTTCATCAAAGAAAAATTATCAGTTTCGATGTGTGTGAGCTCTTTGTAAAGAACTCTTTAACGCACTTTAATTTTTAATACAAAAAAGGAATATAGTTTAAAAGTTAGCGTTATAAATTCTAAAATGAAGTTGTTTACTCATACTTTTTTCCGAATTTCAAACCCTTCTTCAAAAATAATCACAATAATTCACTAATAAAAATTAAAAATTAATAGAAGGCACTTTAAAAGGTAGACGTAAAAGTAATCATCAGGATATTTTACGAAGAGTTGTAAATAATTGTTCGGAATTTCAGCTTTTATACATTTAATACACAAAGAATCCAACTGAATAAAACACTTCGTATGTTGCAGTTAACTGTTTTTAACTGTATTTAATAATTATTTTTATGTATTGAATTTATGTACTATTTTATGTATTGTATGTACTGAATAATTAAGTTTTTGCCAAAACTTCGGACAGGAAAACAATTCTATCAATGAAGGTAAAATGAATACGAGACTTTTATTTCATTAAATATTTGAAACTTACATTTAGAACACCAAGGGGAATATGGCTTTTAATCCCCACTACTAATTAGAAAATTTTAATCCCAAATTTTAAGCAACTTGGAACTTTGTTTAATTTTATGAAGAAAAGTCTGTTACTTGACAGAAACTGTATTCATATTTGTGAAATTTTAATTGAGGACATTATAACACTATTTTAGCTAAGTGTCATTTACATTTGATGTTTTATCATTATAATTTAATTCCTTTTAATACTCTTCCCTAAAATAATAGTCGCACCAGCTTGTAGCAATGGCAAATACAATATTGTATGTCTACTTAAATTTTGATTACAGTTCCAACATTAGTGAAATGCTTATTTATTGACCAATTTAAAACATATTTTGATACATTTTTATCCATCCAGGGAGCTATTGCTTTAGTCAACGACAAAATAGTCACCCCAGAATTTTTCAATGCCCGCTTCACCAGTAATGTGAACTTAATTTTCAAAAATATATCATAATTTTTTAGCTCAACATTTTTTGCGAAATATTTAATGCTAGCTTTGACCAGTAATAATCTTAATTTTCAAAAATATGTCATAGATATGTCAGCTATTTTTTATTGGATTGAAATTAAACATACATAGAAATAATTAATTTTACTATGGAAATAATTATATTTAGCCTAAAATATATTCAGATTAATAATTTAACTTTTGCTTTAATTTAAATTACCTTCTGCTTAAAATATATTCAATTTTAATAATTTATCGTTTGCTTCAATTTTAATATCTGAAAAAAATATTATTGTCCTCTTCGATGTTTTATCGTTTCCATTAATATAAAACTTAATGGAAAAATTTAAAAACTATTTTTTAAAATGTTAGCAACTTTGGTCGCTAAATCTGTTCTTTGCAAAATTTTGCGCAGAACAATTTTTGTTTTTGCTGTGTATCAGTTATATAACATATTTAAGTAAAAATTTTATTCTTAAAATTTATGCATATATAATACTTATATATAATACTTATATATATATATGTGTGTGTGTGTGTGTGTGTGTGTGTGTGTGTGTTTATATATAATTATTTTTATCCAATATTTAGCACTTTCAAATAAATATGTATTGAACACAATTGTGAAATAGTTTAATTTTACTCTTAATAGATAGATTCCTTATTTATGAAAGCATTTTTTTTTTCAATGTTGAAGGTAACTTAAAATTTTCTAGAGACATTTTTATTAATTTATAGATTTACTCCTACAGCTTGTTACTTTCAGCTGATTATGCTCTTTTCAGTCAATTTCTTAAAGTTCTTTAAATCATTTTTCAAATCACTTTTAGTAGTTTTTAAGTATTCATTATCAGCGTCTCATTGAATTATTTAAATTCAAATACAGCCTTAAAGCTTTCGGCTACTGGCTAGTTTGATTTCGTAAATGTAATATTTATCCTATGCATTTTCTACAACCATCCTCCAATCTATATTATTTTATCAATTTGAATGCTAAATAGTGTGACCGAAAGATAAAAAATAATGAAGGTTTCTGCTGAAATAAATTTTCTTTCCAATTTTTAGAAATATTTTAACCTCTATTTTAATTATTTGCTAGTGGTTTTTCAAATCCTTAAAAATATTCCGTAACATTTTCAAAAGTCGGAGTGAAAATGAAATTCCACAGAACCCTACACTTTCTGTTGAGCTTTCGGGTGCACTTTTTTTTCATTCAAAGAGATAAATTAGTTTAAATTTAAGAACGGTGGTAAAAATTCCATAGGAATAACATGACTTTAACAAAATTGAAATGGGTGGTACACGGAAGCCTTAAAAAGATTTCATTTCTATTAGCAATAAGAAAGTAAAAAATATTTTAATTTAACTTAATTTAAGGTAAATTCTTAAGTAACTTAATATAGTTTAATTAGTAAAGGAAATTGGTAATAAAATTAGTTTTTCTTTGGAACTTTGCTGAATTTTTTTCAAATTTTGCACATATGTAATTAAAAAAGGAACATTTCATGTGTTTAATTAATTTATTGAAACAATTATGTACGAAATAGATAGGTTTTAGTTTTAAAACTCAAAATTAAGTCTGACTTAAATTAAATGTTGTGATTGTATTAAAAATTTTACATAGCATTACATTTTACATCGAAAATAGGTAAGCAATAAAATTCTTTATTAACGACTGACTTACGTTTTCGAATATTGGTCGTTAATTGTTTAGAAGATAAATCTGGTTAAGATAGCCTAAAAATTAATTAATGCATATTTTAAACTATATCGCAGGTTTATATATATTTTTATTTATTTATTTTCTTTTGTACATGATATTATAGTATAATTTTCCCCCTTTAATCACATAGATAAGTTCCGAAAACCGGTTTTTTAGAAGAATAAGTAGCACCGCACATCTAAATAAAGCAAGAAGAAACCTGAATAGAGCCTATTGGGATAACACTCTGGGTATTACGTCGGGGACACTAATACTAGAATTATCCTGTTGAATAAACAGGGAAATGTCGACTTCAACATTGACATTAGTTGCCAAGGAAGTGGTTTATCAATATCACAAATTTAGATACAATTCCTGTATTTTTTAATTGAATTTCTAATCTTATAGTATTTTTCCGAAGGTCATATTATAATTATTTCTAATTTAAATTAACTGAAAAGCCTTCAACAAGAGAAAAACAGCTTTTTAATACCGTGTTGAAATAATCATTACTGTTTTAATTAAAAAGCAATGAAAATCATATTTAGCACTAAGATGTTTGTATACTTGTGTATATCAGTTTATATGTAAGGAAAATCACATTGATAATCATAAATAATTATATGTGACCAATTAAGAATCAGTCGCTGTATTTATATTTGTAAGTCATGTACTTACCTGTAAGTATATCTCGCATAAAAAATATAGTACATTCATAACTTTAAGAATTTGAAGAGAATTTTTAAAAGCATAACGTAATATTTACTAGAGTTATTCTGTTGGTACTGAACATAGTTATAATTTCAAAATTCAAATTAAAGACAGATAAAAAATTTAAAAAAAGCTTACTTTTGTTCAAATATTGTGTCTTATCTAGAATGTGTGAGTATTTATTAAAACACATATATATTTGTTCGCTGTTTAGAAAATAACCTGATTTCATAATATCCGATTAAATTGCATCCAAGCAAAGATAAACCTTTTTCATGTGCATTCTGTAGCTTTTTATCGTAACTAAATAAATGTAGTAAGGCCTGTAATATTTACCGAGGTTTTCTTACAAAAGGGAGTGTATTAAAATTGCGGTTTTGTTATCATGAAACTTAAGAAATTAAAAATAACGTATACATTTTACAGAATATTCTCAGTTTTAAAACATGTAATTGTTTAATATCGAAACATATTACATTTTATTATTTTTCACAAACGAAACAAACTGCATGTCAATTACTTCTATATCACTTTTAATGATTATTTTATTTATAACGTTACCAAAGTCAATAAAAAGAAAGTAAACCAAAATATTTACTTGGAAAGCATGTTTGTTTATCTACATAATCGCCATTTATATTCCTACCTAGGAGTTTATCAATATCTATTGCAAAAAGGTCTTTAGATTGTGAGATCTACATAATTGTTTCCAAATATGTAGCTCACTTCCTTGGTCACCCAGGAGCAATTTAAACAAAACTAACGGGTGATAATCACTTGAAGCTACATCTGGGCTGTAAAGGGGATGTTGAAGAAGTTATCACTGAAACTTCTGTACTTTCTCTTGATAAATACATCTGTATGAAGTTTTCCATCGTCGTGAGGGGACACCTAGGCGTTTCCTTCGAAGTGCATCACGGAATTACGACAGAATATTACATTAGGAGAAGGCAGTCACAATTTTCCCCTGATTCAGGAAACAAGGCAAAAACAATCCTCCAGAAACACAAATCCTCCTTAAGTCTGCGTTTTGAAAGTGAGGAAGAATGATTCTATATCATTGATGCTGATAGAAATGAGCCCATATGTTACCTTCAGTAAACCGTCCTAGACATCTATAGACACGTTTGGAAGCAATTTACAAATTATTCTCAAACTCTGATATCAGCTTATCAATTACAGATTTATTCTCGTATATATATTTTCCAGGTCTTTATTTTAAGTACTAGAAAACACTATTCTTCTCTTTGATACGCGGTTTCCACGATCATGACAGTGTTGGGTTTAATTAGGGATGGTCCCTCTTGGACTCATAATTTACGCATAAAAAAAGTGTAGAGGGTCATTGCATGTTTAATTCAATAAACTAAATGAATGCGCTAAATGGTAGTATTTTATTTTAAGTCATTGTAATAATTTTTTATTCTACGTTCTCATTTATGATTAGAACCTCTTCTCTGAAATTTTTATAGGATCAGATCATTCAATCTAGTTGATTAATTATAAGTGTATTAGTTTCTAGATTAACCGTTCTAAATATGTAAATAAGTTGAGAGATGAGGTTGCATTTTTCTAATTGTATTTACGTACCAATTCAAAAATAAATTGAAATATTTAAAAATTGCTGAGCTAAAAATGAATTTTAAAAAGAACCAATGTAAGTACGAGCACATAATAAAAATATACAAAAAGTTCAAATGCACCCAGAATTCATAAATCTTGCGCTATTATTACATTCATAGGTCAAAAGTCACATGATTATACCTCAAAAATACATTTTTTTTAATGATTATAATAATTTTCTGTGTTAAATGACATAGTATACATATTGATGAAAAGTAAGGGTTCAGATTTTCATCTTTTAACAGGGCCTAATTGCCTCAGAACTTTTTACGGATTTGCGAGATACTTTTCAACGAGTTAATTTTTATGAATACATAATTATGCACTCAAAAGAAAAGTCTTTATAAACCAAGTATATAACCGCAGAAACTCCTGCTGATGAAAAACCGAATCCATTTTTTCTGTCTTACATTCATTATCTTTCATATCAACAGGTGATACAAATTAATCAAAAACCAAATTCATTTTTGTGCTAATTTGTGTTCTTAACGAACGAGAAAAGAAGAATATTCGTTTTTTTAATTTTTCATTTCAAATAGAAAATATATAAATAATTGAGATCAAACAAATTTTGATGAATATGATGAAATCAACAACCCACAGCAAAGACAGCAAATACATATAATAAAATAACATTTTTTTTACTTTTGGAAATGATGAATAAAGCCCCTTCCCCCTGTTTCAATGTTCTTTTAATTAAACGTGTCTCAAACGTACACTTCATTTCTTAATATGTCTTATTCCCTTAAATACTTTAATAAATAAATAACTTTTATAGAATATATTTTTGATTTCCTACGAATATTTCCGAACAAAAAAGAAATGGTAAATAAATTGTCATTGAATTTGCAATTATCCTTTGTATATATATATATATATATATATATATATATATATATATATATACTTATTTTCTGATACAAATACATTTAAGCTTCTAATTTATGCGATTATGCACTCATAAATCTGTATAAATTGGAATCTTCGAATATCCTATATTATTTTGATTGTTCCTACTAGACTCTAAGTAGCTAAAATATCAAAAGATCCATGAATCAAATATCACATGGTCTGAAGAAATCCTTGCATATTAATTTTAAGCAGGGAAAATTTCCTTGTGTTCCGCTGTAACCACAGACGCAACTGGCAACCTCAAACTAGATAGGGCGTAAGTTGTGCTAAGTCTATAGCTATCGCAATATATGTCTTTTTCGTCTTTAGTAAATGAGAAATTTCGACAATGGGATGCTTCTTCATAGTGCCACAACTGAATAACAAATTAATTTTAAGAATTTAGCACCTCTGTTTTCTTATATATTTTTATTTATATATATATATATATATATATATATATATATATATATATATATATCTTTAGAATTCTAATAAATTTCCAATTAAAAGATATTGGAAAAAAATTATCAATATTACGCAAAAAATAGTTTAATTAAAGACATCTGATAGACTTCTTTATATCTCAAAGAGGATATTACAGTTTTGCAAGTATTAAATTAGACTGAATTGATCTTTTTGACAGAGGTTTTTTTTCCATTACAGTTGTCAAGAAAGGGCAGTTAAACTTTACATTTAATCTCGTTCTCAACATCCTCCCCACCCTGGTCAATCTCGAGAGGGATGACCAGTTGTACAGGGCGGGTTACATTTCTTCCATTAACTCTCAGATCCCAGGATCTTATCTTCCCGTCGCGTCCCTGGTGTAGGTTCATCACTCCAGCTTTCTTCCACATGTGGCGTGGTCGGACGTCTTCTTGCAGAAGCACAATATCTCCAACTCGGATGTTAATGGCACTGTCCTTGTTTCGAACTTGATGGAAGGATCGTAGTTGAAGAAGATATTCTTTCGACCATTTTTTCCAAAAACAGTCGAGTAAGTCCTGCTGCTGCTTGTAGATTTTATTAAGCCTTGTGTTTTCTAGCCTGGATGGAATGGCCGTTAGTTTTCATCCCGTCAAGAAATGAGCTGGTGTTAAAGCTGCTGAGTTGTCATCGCTTCCCTCTTCGTATATTAATGGTCGACTATTCAGAGCGGCTTCTATTCCAATGAGGACAGTGGACAGACTTTTCTCGTCTAGAAGGGCTCGTCCGAGTACCTTTCGCAGACATTGTTTGACAATACCTATTAGGCGATCCCACCAGCCTCCCCACCAAGCCGCGCGTGGGGCTATGAAACGCCACGTTATGCCATTTTGGGCATAATATTGTTGAGTTTTAGCTGATAATAGAGTTTGCCATAACAGGATCAGTTCCTTATTTGCTGCATGAAAGGTAGTAGCGTTGTCTGTGTAGATTGTGTTGGGCAATCCTCTGCGACCAACAAATCGCTGTAGTGCTAGGAGAAATTTGTCGGTGGTGAGATCTGACACGAGTTCAATGTGCAGTGCACGTGTTGTTGCACAAGTAAATAGTGCTATGTAGGCTGTGTCTCTTGGTTTCAAACAGCGGTATTTCTCTTTGCGAAAACAATTCTTTTGTACGTGACCCCGATTAGTGCATAAAAAACATCTGTTGGTAGCTTTTAATTTCTGTATACGTGCGTCTATGTCCGTAACAGAGTTACTTGTTGAGGCCAATGTCCAGAAGTTTCACAAAAAGGGCAAAAAGATGAGATTTTTTTTTTATCCTTACTAATTGGTCTGGAATGCACATTAAAATTCTCTAAGGAGGATTTTATAGGATAGCTTGGAACCAATGAACCTTTAATATTATTTGCAGTTATTGTTCCTTCGACCTCTTCTGATAAAAATTTCATTAATTTTGTTTTGTCACTTTCCGCCAAATTTTCACGTTTAGCGTATTCAACCCAATTAAGACTGATTTCATGCGGAAAAGCACGAAGTATTTTCGGAGCCAAAATTCTCCCGTATGATTGTGTTTTTTCGCCTAAAGCATCCAAAACTTGTAATCTTCTATTACAATCCATATATAACTCATTTAATGCTGATGGAGATAGATCTTTGATAGGTGTTAAATTTTCCAAGTAATCAAGATGAGCCTGTATTATTTTGTCTTTGTTGCCATATTTTGATTTTAATATCTCTTTTGTCATTGTGTACGTATCTGCGGTTATACTAATCCCATCAACTAATCTTTTTGCATCTGCATCCAAATAACCCCGTAAAAACATATGTTTGTCAATCTGCGATAAACTTTCATTTTTATTAATACAATTTTCAAAACGCTCCCAAAAACTGTGAAATTCTCCAATTTTGCCATAAAAAGTATTTATATTTACTGTAGGTAACTTTACCATAACATTTGGCGGCGAAGCGTAATGTATGCTGTCTGATGTTGGCGAGCTGCCAATTCTGCTACAAGGCAAAATGGCCGCGCTTCTATTAGCTTTCTTTTTAGAATTAAACAATAGTAGATGAGCATTTTCTGAGTATTTTTCGCATTCTATGACGTCTTCACTATATTCATGATCATTTAAAAAATCGTGTATTTCATCATCAGCCAAGGTTAATTCGTTAAGTTTGATTTGTAAGCGTTCAGCGTTAAATTCAATATCGGCTTGTGTACTGTTCGAATCATTTAATTTTGTCGACAGCTTCGTAATGGCGGTGCGAAGCGTTGTTCGCTTGCGTTTCAGAATAGAAAGTTTTTCTGTTGTACTCATCGTAATTCGGATTCGTAACGAATAAAGTAATAAAACAAATAAAGTATGACTCACCCGAGTATGTTCGGCACCAGATATTACAGTTTTGCAAGTATTAAATTAGACTGAATTGATCTTTATTGACAGAGGGTTTTTTTTCCATTACAGTTGCCAAGAAAGGGCAGTTAAACTTTACATTTAATCTCGTTCCCAACAGAGGATATACAAAATTACCGAATGTTTGTATACTATATTAATAAAAAACCTTTTAAACCTGTAGTTTTTAATATAGTTCAAAAATTATATGAATATCTGATTTTTCAAGCAATATTTCAAACACACTTGATATTGAAAATGTTTAAAAATATTAGTATTTCTTTCGAATTTGGAAACTATTAATAAACTCGCTATTAAAATTTCAATTACTGCAATGACAAAATCAACAGCAGACAGAAATCTGCATTCAGATTTGTTTAAAGGGACTATACCACATTGTTCATTACATTTACTAGTGAAAATTTCTAATATAAAGATTTCAGTCTGGAAACAACAGCAAATCAGTAATTTTAATTGAAAATAATTAATTATAGTGCATCACTATTAACGTATTTAATGGTTACTATTCCTTTTCAATATAGGGAGGTGCATATTTACAGAAAAGTAACTTTTTATATTTTTTTCATTTCTCAATCCTTACTTCATTTTAATTTGCCAATTCAGATTTCAAAATTTAAGTCTCTTGTCACTGTTTTTTGAATTCCTATTATTAGCTCATACCTCTTAAGGTGATCCTGTTCACCAATCGCTAAGAAAATACTTTTATTCATCCACTCAAGTTAAATACATTTTTTTAAACTTAGAAGACATTTGATGTTAATATAGTTTTTTCAAATATTAATTCATTAATTAAATTAAAAAGTGGTAAAATACAGGAGCTCAACCATCTGGCGCTGATTTCAAAATTTCCAAACTCGGCGATTTTTTTTTTTTTTTTGGTTGCATTGTTAAGTCCAAGGATGCATACAAGGATAGCCGCCAAAGCCAAAAAAATTCCTGTCGCCAAGGTGGTTGTATTATCTTCTACCATTTAATTTATCGGATGAATTAAGAAACAAATCAATGTTCCTACTGTATCATTTAGTCTTGAAATGGCAAAGTTAGTAGAGCGTCGGCGTAGATTCTTCTGCGCCTTCGGATAGAATCTCAATGAAGTACGATGAAAGTAAACTTATTTTCAAATACGACTTTGTTTTATATGGAGAAAAAAAATTTCTCTTATAGCAAGATATTTATGGTGGATATAAATCTTCTAAGAATAAATACCGCAAGTGTCGAAGTGATCGCTGGAAATAATTTCTTTTGACATTTACATTAATAGATTCTGTCATACGTATATACATATTTATGTTACTTGTAATTATTTAAATAAAAAAGTAACTAAAATAAAAAATTTCGACTTAAGTAGGAATTGACTTATTTTATATTACTTGTTTTATATACGTAACACCTGCAAATAAGATCAAAAAAGAAAATAAATTAGAATTGCGTTGTCATAAAATATAACAGTATTTAACAAGCATTATACCCTCATTCTTCTTAATGACCGAACTACCAATTATTTATATGGTGACATACATATATACGTGTGTGTGTGTGTGTGTGTGTGTGTGTGTGTGCGTGTGTGTGTGTGTGTGTGCGTGTGTGCGTGTGTGTGTGCGTGTGTGTGTGTGTGTGTGTGTGTGTGTGTAGTGTGTGTGTGTGTGCGTGTGTGCGTGTGTGCGGATAACCGATGTCATAGTATGTAATTACTGGTGATTATTCATAACCCACCACCAATAAACTGAAGAATGTGATAAACTCATTATCATTTGATCAACTTATTGGTTTGTTTTATAAACCCCAACCCGTGGGGAATGCATTGAAGTCCATAACTCCAAAATTCCAGATGCAAGATGCACGTGTCAATTGCATTATTCTGACCTACGCCTGATAGATGCTCTTTGTTATAAAACTCAATGGATTATATGCATGAACATTCAATTCCAAGGTATATGAAATGTTTTGAACACTAAGAAAGCGAACAACGGTTTTCTGATGAAGGAAAGGTATGACAACTTTTTAATAAAAGTAAATAATAGTAAAAACGAAAGTAGCGGGGGAAAACTCGAAAATTATCAAAGACAAAAAAGATACGACGTAGTGGAAGTGCACAATGTGTAAAGGCTTATATTACCCATCAGTAAAGATAGATCTAATGTAAGATTTTATGTGTACTTTTACCTTATGTACCTTAAGAACTTTTTAACTATAATGTATGAAGCACATTTATCAATTGGAAGTTGTAGTAGTAAGAGAATGTTAAAAGAACTTCACAAAAAGTACAAAAATGTTTCTACACAAGCAGTGATGATTTACTTAAACTTGTTTGACAGTTGTCAAAAGAACTTATTATTAGAATTCAAATTAAGATATCGTTACTCTACAAAATAATCTGAACTTATTACCAGCCCAGTAACGAGCAGGGTATTTTATAAATATACCGGTAAGTGTGATAAATATTCAGCAATTTATCACACTTACTAAGTTTAGAGGTGATTATGAATAATTACCGGTTATTATACATAATCACTACATTAATCACTTCTTACCGTAATATATATATATATATATATATATATATATATATATATATATATATATATATATATATATATATATATACATATATATATATATATATGTATATATATACAGTATATGTGTGTATATATATATATATATGTTCTTTCTCTCTGTGGGTGTGGGTGTGTTTCGGGTAGCCTAGGTGGAAGATATTCAGGTGATGAGAAAATTGATCTCATCCACTCCCCACAATAAAGGGACAAAAGAACTTTGGAGATTGACAAATAATTTTAGAACCTGAGACGAGTGTTTTCGACTGCCAGTTTCTAAGAAAGCCAATGAATCCATTGACGTTCTTATGCAATTGCTGAGGTAGGGTGACATTTATCTCTTTATAAAAAAATCGTTGTTAAATTAGCTTAATTTAACTTGACAAATTAAATAAATGAGGCTGTTTATTTTACAAACTCTGTATTAACTCCATATATATGTGTGTGTGTGTGTGTGTGTGTGTGTGTGTGTGTGTGTGTGTGTGTGTGTCTGTGTGTGTGTGTGTGTGTGTGTGTGTGTGTGTGTGTGTGTGTGTGTGTGTGTGTGTGTGTGTGTGTGTGTGTGTGTGTGTGTGTTTGTGTGTGTAATGATTAACCCTTGATATTAGTTTCATTATAATAATTTATTCTTCGAATTTTTCTTATTCTCTCACTAAATTAAAACGTTCAATCTTATTTTGATACATTCCTTTTTTAACTTTAATTTATTCAATCATGTTCTTGCACCTCCTTGACAGTTGTTCAAATACTAGGCCTGTAAGAATGATCCTACAGACATGTCAGAACCTTAAATTCCTTGGGAAATCCTATATTCATCCATATGTCTTATGACCTTTATTGTGAAAGATCACTGCTATATAACCAAAATAAAAAATTCTCTTTGCTGCTTGTTGCCTTACTTCCTACACTCTTTCTCAATGAGCAATACGTGGAACGAAGTACCAA